>DWLS01001196.1:0-23201 GCA_018246255.1 Pachliopta kotzebuea | reverse complement strand
GGGTGCACAGGTTTTAAGCACTATGGCTGGTAAACCATCTGGTCCACTGGCTTTATTCACATCTAGTCGACGCAGGGTTTTTAAAATTATTATGTTTATTTTAGTTACTTCTTGATTATGTCATTTTTAATACTATTTACGGTATTTTTAGAGTATTCATGACTTTCGTATATTTCAGCGTGTTTCATAATCGCCACATAATAGTAACGACATATTATCAAGGTAACAACAATAGTTCACTTTTACCATTTGTTTTAATTACCACAAAAAGTTGGAGACGTCAAATTTGAAACCGCCTGTCTAGCTACCACTGCTTAACGGAATTGTTTTAAACAGCTAACAACATATCAATCAGAGTATTCTTGCAGAGCACGCCTATCCATCTTTATCCTCATTGACACTGAACATATAAAATTAGGACGAAGTTTTCATATTTATAAAAAAAATTACTTAAATCATTAAAATTTCCAAAGCCATTACTATGGTTTTGATCTCGTTTAAAGTTCACTTACTTCTTCCCGGTGGTTTTCTACCGGTTTCTTTTAAAAGTTGGATTTCATCAATGTACCCCCGTGATTATATAATTATATAATAATATTTGTGTGCATGAGTTTATTAGTAGTACGTCTGTCCATGGACCATCTAGTGTTGTATCTAGTGCAATTGCTGGTTATAATTACGTGAATCCCTTCCTATCTGATAAAAATCTCATTTCGTCTGTCCTGTGCCGTTTTATTAACATGCGGTAACAAATTAAGTAGGCACCAAAAGTCAAAGTTCACCGGATTTTAATGCTACACATAACATATACAAGTATTATAAGTTCATGAAAAATATACTAAAACGGTCACAATACAACCATTTTCTGTTCGTTTTCTTTGTTCACCATCTGCACTATCTCACAGCGCACTGTAAAGTGGTTTTTAAAATAAGCTTGTATCAATAAGAACTTTTTACAAGATATCTAGTCGACCGTGAGAGGCTATTCTTCAGTGCATTTATATATCTCTAAGATCTTTTAAAGCTTTCTCCTCCCTCGTAAAGTCTATTGAAGATAGCATTTAATCTATAAGAGAGAACCCGGCAACAGAACAGATATCATTCACTATAAATTATATTTATGAGAACTTGTTACGTTTTCTAAAATTATATAACACCGAGGAAAAGAGTCCACTTAGTACACTTTCAGTGACATATTCGTTCTTAAAAGATTTGAAAAATTAATGTTTAAATCTAAAAAGTACTGATTCGTATATATCACAAAGGTCTCCATAACGCAGTAGCTCTAGATAGCGGACTTACACAGGGTTTTTCGAAATCGCGTAGCTTGAGATGACTTTTCATACTGCAATTTCGTCTTTAAATCAGTATTTCTGTATTTCGACTAGCATATGTCATATAGAGTGTTTTGGGCAAGTACACTTCACCAAGCACAGTTACTTAAAACCTTATGATACAGAGATCTAGCTTAAGCCTAAAATAAAAATATAACACTGTTGAAAAAAAAAAGTCATCATTTTATCCAAAATTTCTTAACCATTAAAAATGTAATCCGTCTAAAAATATATAAATGTGAACACATGTATTTTTAATCACTTGCTCGTAATTTTAATATTTTTAATGAGCCCCTTTAATCGAATGGGTTTTTTTATATCCGTTGCTCGTTGGAGTTAAGCATCGCTCATTACCACTTTATGAGATATAAATTCCCGGTCCAGGGGAGGAAATGAGGGCTGATTGAATTATCTAGTAGGTTCCGCGACGGAAAAACCTTTGGCACTTGTTTACTACGGTTTTGTTGAATAGGAGACACTTGATGCACACAGAGATCTATACGTTAACAAAGCTAATAACGATATCAATTATTTTTAACATAATTAAATTTGAATATTTCACAACAGTTTATAATTTAAGACTAAGTAATCATTTAAAATATAAAATGATGTAATCAAAATGCCTGCCTTTTCATTTACATATGTTTGCGAAACTGTCTATAAAAAGGTTTTTAAAATTAGATGCAACCTCAAAGGCGTCTCCCTTGAATTACGTTCCCATACTTTTATACTGTATTTACCGTTATCGAAGATAGACTTTATTAAAAGCAATATCTGAATAGAGTTAATTATTACTGTAACATCTTAATTGAAATGTAACATCCCAGAGATGCAATTGTTTCGTGAAATTTGTTGTCTCTACAAACATTAATTTAGACGAACATTAATTTAGTAAATGATGTTCACGCTGTCTACATTTTTTGTTCTCACTGTGATTGTGATATTTAAAATTGATAAATTTTATTTACAGTTTATTTGTTTGCTTAACTACGTTATAGTACTTCACTTAGATAGCTATCTACGTGTTTTTTTCTACGACGAGTGTAATTAAAAACGTAACCACATAATACGATTGTTAATGAATCTCGACCTTTAAGTTGCGGAAACAAATTTTGAATCATACATACACTCCGTAATAAAAAACTTATAGCTAAAAACTAAAGACTTATTTGTAATAGATTATATGTATAATATCAGATTCGTATAGGTTATTTTATAAACTTGGGATTGTATTTTGAAACAAGGAAAAAGTTTAACTTTGTTAACACAAAAGCTGGGGAATTTTCTAGAGTACAGGGTCTCATGTGACGTTATGCCATATTCAAAGTTTAATATTAAAGAAGTTATGACGGCAACGAGTATTGATTATAATTTCTTACAATGAAATTAATAAAAATGAAGCAGCATCGAGGAAGCAAAGAAAACCCTTTCCTGGTTAACGATAATAATTACCTGGACTTTGTTACTAGGCTGCAGTAGACTTCCGGTTTTTAGTTTTCATCGTTAATGAACTTTGACTTAGCCTTATTTTAGCACAGTGTTGTAACAACTTGGCTATAGAAAGCATGTCTAGTAATAGCAAAGTTAGTAATTAAAATGTTATCAACATGAAAACTTATAAAATATGAAAATTAGTTTCTCTTAAATGCGTCTGATGTGTATACAAAGAAGAAGTAAAGTAACTAGAATTAATTAAATCAGAAACGTACTGAAAAATTTAATCAGAAACGTACTAGTTAAAATGTTTTGTTAAAGACGATAATTATAGTATATAATACCGTTGTGGTTCGTTAACGGATTGGTGACTGCGGAACGGAGACATGCCGTTTGCAGTAGTTAATTTGTTTCCACTGGGGTTACTCGTCTACCGTTTAACGAGGTGCCCGAATCGAAACGTGTGGTCACTAAAAATGTTGTACTGTTACCTAAACAAATATCTTTAAAAAAAAACTTTATATCTTTAACTAAACAAAAAAGATGATTATGAATTTATCGCATTTCAAAGTCTTGTGATCAGGCAGAAGTTAGATCTCTCTTAATCCTCTGTGCAGAGTATTTTTCTAAAATAGTGCAGATATGTAGTACATTGTATAATTTTAATAATTTATATGTATTTAAATGAAAGGTCTGGAATATTATTCGATAAATAATGTTATATCCATTTGTCGTTTATAGTATTACTGTATCTATTCATTTAATTAGGAGGTATAAATAGTATATAATGTAATTTACGGGTAGGTATACATTTTTATATACCTGAAACTATAAACATGTAAATATATCATCAATTTATAAATACGTATGTATTTTAAATACATAATTATAATAGCTTTTTTTTTATTGTACATCTAAAAAGTGGGTTACGAAGGCACTTACCATCTACGAATTTTCACTTAGATGTAGACGCAAAAATAGAGAACTTGATTGTAAATATTACTTGTGTATATATACAATAATGTATTAAAATATCTTTATGTGTGCATGTATATAAACACATGACAGTTACATTTTAAACATTTTCATTACATCAGATTAGCTACAAAGAAAATTTTAAGTTAAGCTTTTCTGTATTGGTCACTATTACTAGGATAATGTTTTTGTGCTTAAGAATTTTTAATACATAATAATAAACATGTTATTACGAGGTTCGTTTTGAACAAAGCCCCTGTATACCATAAATGGAATGTACTCTGTTTTATTTGTAAGTAGTTAAAGCTTAATAATGCTACTCTTCAGAAAACTAATATTTTCAGCGTTATGCAGTGTAAGCAAAGATCTCCCAGATGGAATAACTGTATGGATTAATCTACTGCTATTACGCATGAAGGGGTCAAACGGACATAGGCTTTCAACATGCACTACACAAATCTATTTCAAGATATATCTATATATGTATATACATATATATATATTTGTTTGCTTTCTGTGTACCTATACACAATCCCCTCTGTATATAACGACGAGCAGGAATCTATCACGCACCTTCGATCAAAGCTGCTTATACGTTACAATAACTAAAGTATTCTACTACTATTTCCGTTATATATAATGCATCACCAAGGAACACGTCTCTTAGATATCCGGAAAGTGCTTTGTAATACAGCGAGCCTTACCTACAATCCGAGTAGAATTAACTACGGCTATTGCGCCCACCCCAACCACCCTCTCCCTCCTCCTTTATAATGTTACTTTGCGGAAACTCGATCGGAAGGAAGCTGCTTTAACTACAGTGCAAACTATGTGGTCGAAGCACTATATTGGTTGTTTTAAAGTCTTTCTATGTAATATCACTATTGAAAATACTAAGTTCCAACTATTTAGATGCACTAGTTTCAAAGATATATAAACGTGGTTTTCAAAGTTAGGTGGCATCTAACTAAGTTCACGAAGTGTAAGTGTGCAAAGTTGTAATAGACCAAAATTTCGATATTAATAAAGTTTTGTTTTGTATGTTATGACTAATTATATTACTTGAAATATTTCCGCAGTATGGCTGCGTATAGGTACAGTGTTAGTTTATTAAAAGCACATTTGTTAAGACTGTTTTTATTTGTTTCTTTTAGTATAACGTTGTGATAGATTGGCAGTGATATTAGCGAAATTACATAGAAATAAATAAACAAAGATTGTTAAAATAAAGTGAAAATATTATATGATAAGAAGTAAATTGTCCAAAGATAAAAATACTCTCATACACCTGATTGAGATACGCAGGTCGAAATTCAGAATGTGAATAACTTTTTCGCTATTTGTTGATGTTTATGTAATACATATGAATATTGTAGTATATATCATCAAAACTCATATGCAGTAGAATGGCAAAGAAAACGGATTACTTATACTTTCTTTCTACAAGAACGATATCTAAACGTCTGATAATTCTAACAGCTAACATCACCAAATTACGCAAATCACTTCCTTGCAACAAAAACGGTAAAAAATTCAACTAATTAGAAACCAGTTCGTTTATAAATGTTATTTAAGTTAGATGATACTCTGTGGAAATCAAAAACATAATTAAATTGCAACAAAAATGTTGTTAAATCATCTAGAGTTTTTGAAGAAGAAAACTCATTTGTTACCTTAAGTTGATTCTTCAAATGTATATGAAAATATGTACTTGTGAAAATATATATAGTTGATTTGAATAAGTAAAAATGATTTATTCTAAAGACATAAAAATAAAAGTAGGGATGTAACGTAAGGAAACAGAATTGTTGTTGAGTACGTTAAAGATTGGAAAATGGAATGAACTGCGGAAGTGGAATTAGTTGAAATTGATGCAACATTAGGTTTGTTGCATCTCCTTTAAATATTTAGTTGCGAGGAAAATTCCGCGAAGGAACTTCCAATCTACTTTCTTACCTTTCCTATACGACATAGAGTGGAAGTTTCCAACTAATATTTTTGCAAGGCAGTACTTCTACAATTTTCTCTTTGTCTACCCTCATCGCGTAACGTTGAATAATCTCTGAGAAATACTTTTAAATCTTGAAAAATAATGTCATAGACTATAATTTTTTCTGAGAAATATTATTTATTTAATATTCATGCTCAAAGTCACCTAAATGCATGAAGAGAACTATGTACGGATTTATTTTCAAAAATGTGGAGATATCTATGGTGACTAACGTCACTGACATAGCTCAAAGGATTGCAAGGCTCATATAATAGGCAAAGCATGTTTCTCTAAGGACTGATGACTCATGTGCCCGAAAGGTCCTGAATTGGCGAAGAAGACCAATGATATGATTAAGGTTACAGGAAACCTGTTGGCGTTGGTAACGAAGTTTCGGCAGTTGTGGAGATCTTTGGAGAAGTTTATGTGCAGTAGGTAAAATATGATAAATACACATATAAAATTAATCTACGCTAAAATTACAAAATTAATATTAATATTACAATAGAATTGGTAGTAAATTTACAACTTTCAAACTACATAAATTCAGTTTATTTCATGTGTGAATTAAGTCCGTTTGTGTTTTGCTACTTCGTTTCAGTCTCATCTTTGTAATTCCTATCAAAACAGGACACAAAAAGGTTTGTTTGCAGAAATTGTCGGCAGGAATGTGTTTGAAACGTAACAAAGCGATGAGAAAATTCAGTCCGGTCCTTATATGCAATTGCATCTGTGCTATTTGAACGCATGGCTAGTTACATCGTGTTTGTTACGAATACGAATCGTGAACATATGGCGAGTTCAAGGTATTTAACATGGAGTTCCTTTATTTGCGTACCATGAACGATTAAGAGTTTTCTCATGTTACTCGTATCAATTCATTGTATCGGGACCTTTTTAACAGCGTTACCTGTATGAACTGTTTTATTTAATTTTTATTTAGAAAAAGCTTTATTGTGTATGTTAGACATTAAATAATTTAAAAAACACGTTTTAAAAAGACAGTCGATTATATCATTGATATTACATCATAATTTTGTTACGACCCTACTTACTTGTACTTAAATTTAATTACGCAACGTACAGTTTTGTTTTAATAATTATGTTTCTTAACATGAAATTTTTTTAAATGACCGTAAAAGCGTTAAACTTTATTACAAAAACTTCAAACTTCCTTTAATGTGAAAATGAGAAAGATTGATTAAGCAACTGTTAATTTCTCTTGAAATTTTGTTTGATACAATTTACTATCCTGTGGTGATAAGCAAATATTTTACAATTACTAAAATTGTTTTATTAGTGAATTTTTGCAATAGCATTTGTTACCTGTGTGACAGAAAGTTTAGATACAGGATTACTACGGCTACAATTAATATTCAATTACATACAAATTTAATGGGATGAGACAATCCATATTAATTCTTAATTATTGTTGTCACGTTTAAAGTGAGTGCTTTAAGTATTTAATGGCCATTGTATTAAGTTCACGTGTTGTCTATAATTACAACAATTAGGGCAATTACAATTCAAGAAGGAATTTACGTTTTTTTACTAGTGAGTCTTTTATCAACGGCTGTCTATATAGGAAACATCGCAGCGCGAATTATAGCCGTCTAATAATAGTGTGAAAATGTAAAGAGTATGTTACAATTTAAAGCACGTTGTGACTAGTTAAAATTATTGGTGTGCAGTGTAATACCATCTTAACCAGTGCCATATTATTATAGGTGGTGTCTTTATCGCAATCATAAGTTTGTCCATTATTACGCGATCCTTCAAATATAGCTCTCGTAATTTCTTCTAACCTAACTGCATAGTAGTCTCACGCAGTCTTCAATGATTTTCTTTTATATGTTGTCAAGAAGCACTGTCACAGATTACTGTGTTTCCGAAAAGATATAAAGTAGACGTTATTTAAATAATTTGTCTATAGAAGAGAGGAAACGTACGTAAGATTAATTAGCGCATCAATGTTGTGTTCGCGGAAAACTTTTGTCTTCATTGTATTGTGCAGATGCAGACAAGAGGCGGGACAAATAGGCCAGAAGCTGGACTTCATAACGAATATGTTGCAGTGCGTCATTGACATAGATGTACGCGCTTTTAAAATAGGTCACGTTGGATCAGTGCGATGCGTCAATGTTAAGCTACACGAGAGACTACTTGCAATACGTTCGGATTAACATTCGCTCGTGCGGTAATTGGAAAAGCACTTACAGTTAGTTTCGTTTGATCGCGACATAACAAAACCGCAATTACAGGATCATTGTTTGTTGCAACAGCAACAGAACATGAAAAAAAAATATAACGCAATCCGAAATAGAATCAATTACATCATAATGTTATACATTTTTTTTTATCTTCACCTATGAAACAATTAAATTACGCTTTGCTTTATTTTTTATATGTAACACTTTAGTGTTAATAGGTTTCTGTTGCCGCAGACCGTCCGAGTAAGTACTACTACAGCTCCTATAGCAACAGCGGAACAGAAGTGTGCAAACATTACTGTGTCCCGGTATGAAGGGCTTTTTAAGCTAATGGAGTTACTGAAGTAACGAGACTTTACAACTTATCTCTCAATTTTATGAACGAAATGTGGTGCAGTATATACTATTTTAACCAGGGCCTCGTTGTTGTGGGTAAGCGAATCACTTATCATCATCTAGCTAGTCGATTAAAAAAAACATCGCTATATATAAGTTTATCAATATATATTTTTAAATTAACATTGTATTCTTTATTTTTCTAGTTCTACACTCATTGCATATTTGGTTTATAGATAAAGAATATGACAGTAAAAGCTGATTATATGCAGGTTGATTTTTGTTTAATTGATGAAGTGACTGAAGCAACATTAATTCGTAGTACTTTCATGATGTAGAGGTCATTTGTACAGCCACTTAATTGCGCTCAACTTGAGACATAAAATATTTAGTTCGTTACCTTAGTAACATCACTACACAACACGACGGCAGAATTTGGTCCATAGGTAGCCTTTTTTTATTAGACAAACCTATCTAGATTATCCATCTGCTGTGGGAGCAATAATTAAGCTTGACTCTGACCAACACAAACCCCATAGTCTTTTCATTAAAAATCGTGGTGCTATAATGGTACCGATTTAAATATATTTCCCGTAGTCTCATATAACATTTTTTTTCCGATTTGTTCTCTATTCAACCCGGCGATATATTCCGGCCGATGAAAGGGATTTCAGTGAATGAACAATTGTGACTGCGGCGACGTTTTCATTCTGATAATTACTACCGATCAAAGTATTTTAATCAAAAACAACTCGTCTTCTCTTTAAAATGAAAAGAAATTTCTCAACCTTGAGTAATACCTTTTTCTTTAATTTTAATTTAAATATACATCTGTTATTTTTCTCATTTCCGTCTTGCTGTACTCGTTGGGAATGTATACTTGGCGATCGTAATACGATCCTTGCTAGTTGCCTTTAAGATAAGTCAATTGCAGACTGGCGATGGAGATATTGTAAACCGTCTCCCACACAGAATAAATTAGTTTAGTAAATAACAAAATTAATAATGTAACACCTACATGGACTTTTAATACCTAATAGGATTATTTTAAGATAGAATAAGAGTTTAACGCAAGCTGATAACTAAGTAATAAATACAAAGCAAACACAATATAATAAAAATTCGCATGCAATAAAATAAACTTAATCAAAAACTTACTGTAAAACTTAAAAGTATAGCGCAATGGGTTAAACAGCAAATTTTAGGTTAATTTTAAGGTAAATGATAAAAAAGAGCAACGGACTAAATTGATTGTAAGTGATCTATTTAAAGATTATCTAAATATTGTCTGAAAAAAAAAATTAGTTTCAATGGACACAGCGTTGTAATTAACCAAAATTGATAATTATTATTTTATTGTATGTATGCCTTAATAGTAATAAATTAATTGCGATTTATTTAATTTTTCAATCTCTTCCATAAAACTACACATTTCAAACTTCTCCGTGTTTGAAAAATACATAAATTTAACAAGGCAAAATATTTTATAAATTTTTATTAGGAGCGAAAATATTTATTCAAGGCAAAGTAGTATTAAACGAAGCATGGTAGAGAAAACTGAAATGTTGGGCGAACGATAAATATTATAAGTTGGATGTTTAAACTACTCTCGGGTACGCGGAACTGGAAATACGAAATAGACGTTTACTTAACTTGCTACTTAATTACGTGGAGTGACTCTGTCCGTTTCCACACACTCGCAACACACATAAAGAGTTTTTCTCTTATAAAGTTTACGTTAAGCTTAATTGTTTAATGGAAGTAAAAATCGCGGGCGGAACGACTGGAATTTTTAACACTATCTATTAACTTCAGTTAAAATTTAATCAAACAAAAACTATTGCGGTTCTTATCGATCGCCAATCTATTTAAAAGTTAAAGAATCGAATATCAAAAAATAGATACATTATTAAATATTTTAAATAAATACTTATTACTACAGAAGTGTTCTGGGGAGGAGTGATCTAGTGAATTTCTCACCCAGGTTCTAAGTTTTAGAAGAACATAAACTGCATGATCATATCAATGTGAGGATGACAATAACTCAAGTGTTTACTAAGGTTCAACTTTAACCGCTCAAATTAACGACAATGCAATACATGTCAACGCAACAATCAAAGTGAACGAAACAATATGGTGAGAACACAATAATTAGATTCATCGTACTATAATGTTTTGGATAACAAAAGAAACTATAGATTGCAGGGAAATTTCTTGTGAAATTCTTAGCACATGTAGTTGCCGTTTATTTTAGAATACTTTATATTACACAAAGCTCAAGTCTTCGTGTACACATATTTAATATAAGTGCGCAAGCATTATCCTTACGTTGTACGGGACGTTGACGACAGTTACAGTATCGTTTTCTGTGTTGGGATAGGATCCCTCAGCATCAAACTCCAGACGATCCACGCGACGATATCTGATCACATCATCTTCTATACTTTCTACTTCCCTCGTTTGATACATTCTGCGAAAAGTATTAGAGTTTTAAAAACTTATTAATTTACTTGTCTTTTTACATTCTGTATTAAAAGCCTGTATCCAACAACTTTTAAAAGTATGTACGTGTAATAAAAAAAACTTATAGGAAAGTTTGCTCGCCTCGCTGAAAAACTTATTACTCAGTTACGGCTCAATTAATTGTTTGCTTCGATTTCAAATTAGCAATCCGAGTTATCAACTCTTTTGAATTGATTCATTAGTAGCTACTGTTGGCCGTTTCCTTGATTATACGAGTATGTAATTATATTTATAGTTAATATGAAACTAAAAAATGGGGAATTTAGCCAAAGCGATTTGTAAATGGTAACAAAAAGTCTTGCATAATACGTTCAAACATGAGTTGATAATAAAGATAATAATTTTATAAATTTATGATAAAGACAACCAGACACTCACTTGTAAACATAAGGTCCAACCTCTGTCACTTCTGGTACACCACCAGCTAGAACATCCTCGGTATTGGTGACGTTAAAGAATCTTATGGTAAAATTAAGAGCAAATGGGATTTCTTTGAACCTTTCCAATTGTATCGTATCATTAAGAAGTACCACCTCCTAGAAAACGAAATAAAAATATAAAAGTCATAACGCATACCAAATATACTTCTGGGTTGTACATTTAATAAATTTATTAGCTGAAATAGCTACAGCTACGAGGATAAGATAGTATAAAATGGATTCGTAATGAAATACCAAACTTCATTTGCCCCCAAGAGATATTTTTCCTACTTCTTAAGATACAAGGAAAACATCTATCCGCTCGTTAGATAACGACAACAAGTCCATTTTTAGCTTCTTTTTTACGTTTCATAACATTATTCGTTTATGAAAACATTTTCAGGCCGCAAATCATTTGTAAATGGTTTAAGAAATTTTAGAGCGCCATGAAAAATTCCTTAACATGCGTTTTACAAACTCCTGTTTATATGTACCTACTTACATGCTTTGAAGGTCTAGTCTATTACGATGCTGTCTGGGTATGGGCGAAAATGTTGACTTTCGAGTCATAAGCTTTTGCGATAATAATGTCTCTGTTGTATTAATATAAATGATCATTAAAAGTTTTATTAATAAATGTGCAATAAAGGTGAAACAGCTACTTACATTTGTTATTAGGTCTTCGATCACGCCGGGAATATAGGCGAACGTTATAACTGTACTAACAACGACCAATACTATTCCTATTATAGTAGTAATTATACCTCCGATTGCGTTGCACATTTTTTTTTAATTAATGATAATGATTTGCGCAAGGTAAGTGCGTTACTGTAGAGTGATTAAAAAAAGACGATAACTGTATTGTTCTCTGTCCTCCTGATAATAAATATGCTTTAATTAGGGTTACACGTCTTTAACCGGGTACTTAAATCCTTTTATAATAATATATAATATATATAATTATTAAGATCAAGTTAAAGTTTAAGAATTTTTTTAGAGAAAGGATAGATCGAAAAAATTCTAAAAATAACTCATGTTTTAGACCACAACAGAGCGTCGGATTGCCTTTACGAACCCTTTCATTATAACGAGAGCCGGCACCCAGCAGTCTAAAGACTTATATATGTACAAAGTATCGCACATGTACGTATATTCTATTTGCGAAAAGGGTAAATCAATACGACTAGTGAAATAAAGATCTGAAATAATACTAATAATATAAATAAAAAACATAGACAGACGAGAGATTTGTTATACATCTTTTTTCAAAGATAAAACAATCAATATGTGGTGAATATACAGAACCTTTTCAATTAAACACAATAAGTAGTTATGATAAAAATAACAATCGACAAATAAATTTTGTAACATACAAGATGCTTAGATAAGGTTATCAACTATATTATAAAATAATCAATAAGATACTGTTGACACTGGTGGTAAATGATATTTTTAATCAAGGTCTCATTCAATCGAACTGTGTTAAGATTAAAGCCGCACAATTATTCTCTGGGCTTACTGTATGATCAAATCTGTGATCTTGGATGATTAAGATGAACCCTTTCTGTTGAATACGAAGAATATCTTTCTTTATAAAGAAAGTGGGCTAACGAGCGAATAGTTCTCGTGATGGAAGATGATCATTGACGCCCATGGATAATCTCATCACCCCAGGGACCGTAACTGCGTAACCAACATTTAAAGGTTTATGGATAAGACAAAAGAAGATAAAAGTCTGTTAGAAAGACCTCTTTTTGCTGCTGTTAAAGTCAAGGTCAAATTTATTTATTAAAAAATTATTTCAATTAAACTTTAATGACCGTCAATTTATTAGAGTCTATATATAATTGTTTATAACAATGTATATTATATGTACCCTCCGTGTATCTTGTACATATATTTTTTACTTTATGTTTATATATGGCACTGATGAAAAATATATAAAAAAACAAATCCTCCGTTTCACGAATTTTAAATGTCGTCCTCATTATCCAATTAGAGAACCCGGAGGAGAGGTCTCTTGTTGGCGCTGGCTAGCGGGGACACCGAAGAGGACTTCTATCGTAGACTATGCCAGAATTTAAAGTAAAAAACATGAAGTTTCTAATGATTTTTTTAAATAAATAGTCATCATTTTAGTTCACAGCTGTACACTAGTGTACAAAGGCCTGCCCGATCGATTTTAAACGCAGTCGGACCGATGTCACCTACTTCCGACAATTCCCTGCGATTTTCAGCAGTGAATTCATTAATAATTTTTGGAAGACTAAGTTCAGAATTTTTATGTCAAGCCTTTGCAATTTAAATTATGCGAAATATGTCATTACGAAGTAAGTTACCACATATTTCGTTAGTAGTTATAAAATTATAAAGACATCAGTGCATGTGACCTAGAGAGATATGTTAACCAGATAATCATATTTGAAATTATCACCAGAATTTCAAATAGCTGCTGAAGCAGCTTTTGATTACTTGTGAAATTTTTCTGTTGCCCCTTATCTAATCTCTTGTTGCCTCACGTTTCTATACAATTTCTGGATTTGTACAATCGTTAATTCTTGATACATGTGGATATATTCATGACAAAAGGATATAAAATAAATTCAGAAAGTAATATTAATATTGTTTACCTATGTAGTCTTAGATTAATGAAAATCTTCTAGATTTTTTTTTATATTTCGTTGAAGTGACTAGACGACTGATCTATTCAACTGATGATGTTGAAGGTCTACTATCTGTTTAAATCAGTCATTGTAAATTATACTGAAAACGAAGTAAACTATCTCGGCATAACAATATTTTTATATATTTACGTTATTGATTTTCTGTATTTTTATAATCAAACTTCTGACTTTATACGTCATCCGTTAGACAAAGGCCTCCTCAAAAAATCTCTCGAAAGGGACCCGCGTGATCGATTTCTTCATCAAATCTTCATTATTTTAAGCATACTACAGAAAAAAAAAACAATGTCAATGAGATTCCGTGTGTTCTGTTTCAACTGAATATTTATGCGGAATAGTTGTCATTTTAGGAGAGATGAGCGCGACTTGGAAATATATATTGCTTCTCGGCGATGTAAGCTTTTACTCCTCAATCATATCGTAAATTTAGATTTGTTGTGGTTGTTATTCATTAATTAATTTTGTAATCCTTTCATATAGTATATGGTCGATAAGGACAATAGCACATCACTTGTTTTATCTCAATTTTCCATTAAACCTGAGCTCGATCCCATATGGGTATTAAGAAAAAGCACAATTCTGGTCACAACATTAAATAAAAATACTATTGGTGTCTTAATTAATTGTTTATTACGTAATAATTTGGTAATTGATAAATGAAATTGATGAAATGCTTTAAACCAAAACATAAATTTAAAATTACAGTAATATAATCGTCGCACTTAATAATAACAATGAGGACAAAACACACGCAGAAGAATCGATTAAATCCATACAATGGTAAACAGCAAACACTGACAATAAGTAATTGAATCACCACGCAACATTGAATACCATTATTATTATAATACACCGAGATCACTTCAAAGCTGAAGTTTATAATCCATTATAATACTTATTTTTATATTAATTTATATCTAACACCGCTCACTCAGAACAAATTTAATTCTACGTAAAATAAAAAAAATTATATAAATACTGAATCATTGATGTGTGACATGATTTTGAAATTTTTTTCCCACCACAATATTACATGGTATGCATGCACTGCAATATATTCCTAAATTAAAACCTTAACGTCTAAATAATTTTTAAACTAACCTACTGAAACGGCATTCAAAGTTTATTAGACTCATGGACAAATTTATAGATAAACGAAAATGTGAATCCCGCCAAAAAAAACGGTACAGAGATCTTTCGAAAAATAAAACTCTATTATATAGATTTCAACATTTAAAATTATAGGTTTTTTTTTTATTTCGCATTGATTGTCATTATTGTATTGTTTAAATATATTCATAGAAGAATGGTCCTCACTGGATCAATTCACACGATTGGAATGAAAGAATTCCCAAAAACCGTAAGAATACAACAAAAATTAATAAAGCTTTAAGTACATAACCAGCAATTTTATTAAAATTATTATTTTTGTCTTTAGTAAAATTTTCACACTTATCCGTTTATTTTCGCAAGGTTGCAATTTTAAATTATCAAATTATAACCAAATTACAAACTAATTCACTTACATTATACAGAACTAAAGGGCGACAGAAACAACATTTTATTAGACCTAATTGTCAACGTTGGTTGTTTTCTCTGAATAACTGATGATAGTGGCCCACTAACTGACCTCAGTGGTGGCCCTTGCTAGGCAACGGACGAGGTTCTGGCGACCCTCATGTGGCGGTATAATCATAGACCCTTCGGAGAAAGCAGTGGGACGGGGCTACAATGACCTTGAAGTATAAATAATTTTTTAATAGTCTTGTGAAGAAGGCAACGGAAATCCACTGCATAATTTTATTAGTCGTCAGTTTAGAATGGGAAAAGTCTAAGAAAAAAAAGTTCTTGGCGTCCTTTAAATAGGACGGACAGTGGGTGGGGAAAACTTCCAAGCGGAAAACAGAAAAAACGTGAAAGTTAGGAACGTGGGATGTACGGAGTTCAGGAAAGTCTATAATGTATGCAGAAGAAAAAGAATTTTGGTAATTGATATACTGAGTAAAAATAAAAAATTTTGGTTTGTGTCCTATAAATTAAAAAAAAGATACTTTAGTTCAATTTTGCTAAGAAAACGACCTGGTCATTATGAATACTTTTTATTTACTACTAAGACGGTTATATACTTTGACCTCGCTCTGATATAATCCTAATCTGATAATTTGAAATAAGATGGCCATATTGTTATAAACAATCGTTTTAAAATGCTAAGAGTCCATGTCGGATCTGATCATAACCCACTTACAGAACAATATCATGCACTATGAAGAAAATTAGAAAACAAGACAGAAAATGTAGAGCCGATATAAAAAAAATTAAAAACTTTGTTACCAAAGTTAAAGTATAAACAGAAATTCATGCATTCTGTCACCTATGAAATAAAATGTTACATCTAATCCAGCCTTCTTCACAGCTGCAACACTTGGACAATAAAAGACCTTAGAAAACGTACCGAAACATACGAGACGTAGACATATATAGGCGCATGGTGTTGCTAAGCTGAACTCAAAAAATTTCGAATAAGGATATCCTAAGACGGGTAAATCAAAAGCGCGAACTTTTGCGGAGATTGAAGTTGAGAAAAGTAACTTACCTCGGCCACATGCTTAGACACGATCAGTAAGAACTGCTTTAACTCATCTTGATGGGTAAAGTACGAAGTAAAAGGAAAGTTGGTCGTAGGAAGAAATCATGGCTAAATAACATTAGGGAGTACACGGAAATTGTGAGTGACGCCTAACTGTTTCGCCTCGCAGGACACAAAATAAAGTGAACTAACCGCCAACTACCGCTAGTCGGAGAGGCTCGTTATATACAGTACTACGAAATTTTGTTTTAAACGACTTTTTACGATTCTTTAAATATTTCCACGATTTTATTTACTAAATATTTCAGTTATTCGTTTGAAATTTAAAATTTCATACATCCTTGCAGGCTTTGGAAAAACATGAAACGGCATGCAACATTTCAAGAAATTCCCACAAGCACCATTAAATATTTCCTATACATCGATTAAAATTTAAGTTCTAAAAATAAAACATTGTCTATAAATTTTAATTATACAATATTAGCAACGCGACAACATTAAAACATTAATTACTTTATTAAATTGTTAAGACAGTACATTGAACACTTATCCGACTCATGCAGAATTTTAAAAGCATCACCACACTGATTATTACTATGAATGATTATCAGATACAAACATACAGACAATACTCAAAACTTCTAAAATAATTATCTAACTACACACAATGTTCATGATATTGTAAACACTGAACACACTGAAGTTAAAATTCGAAAAACCACATAAAGCCGTAATATTGCACTAACAGTTGAAGTGATGAATGAAGTGATTTCAATGAATGTGTTATGATAAATAAATGAAACTAAAACAATCCCATCTTACATTTAAGTTACATTGTCGTAAAAAATATCATAAAAAACTAACAAGATCCATATATTAAAATAATTCTGTGTCATTACAAACATGTAGTATTCATAAATAAGTATTAAAATATTAAAAGGACAAATTATCTCAAGTTTTAATAGAAAACTTGCTACCTTCATTTAGGTATTTAACGACATAAAATAAAATAGGGGTAAATAATCATTAATTGTATAATAGATGTTATTTGTGAATCATTAATAAATATTATTGTGACGGAAATAATTATGCATGTTATATAATATTGCCAGGTAATTTACGCGGCTGTTACTTTTAACTTAACCGATGTTAACAAATTACAATTATTTTACACCTAGACATGTTAACATTTAGTAAATTCAGTTATTCGACTAACATTGATAAAGTTAGACATTAAAATTGTGAAGATTCAGTCTCCCCATAAGAAATACAAGCTTATTACATAGCAGACGAATGCCATTTCGGACTCCTGGTCCGCGAGGCCAGTATCCTACGAGCTTTATGTGTCAGTCACATGACTAGCAACATTTAGCATCATCAGAGAATAGGCTCAATTTAGACCAATAATTATTTCTAAACTACGCACATAAATTCACATTAAAATTTTAAGGATTTCTTATATTTATTTGAAGTTTATACCGGATTGTGTGTACAATAATCAAAATTAGGTACTCCGTGATAAAACATCAGCACATCTGTCACGTGCGTCCTTCTAAGACGATGTGGCTGTAAAGTACTCGAAACTCAGCATTTAAAAGTTAAACAGACGCTATATAATTCTTAAAATTTAATTACGTAGTACGTTCAGTAATTACTATAATCCGATTAAATTCATAATAATTTAACAATCTATAAAAAATGTCACTGCTGAAATACAGGTTAAGGTTTTTCTAATTCTGAAAGAATGACAAAGTGATCGCCATTAAAACATGATTAGTCTTTTCCGTGAAAATTAAAAGACGAAGAATATTCAAAGGATATTTCTGTCAATTTTGCAGTAATCCATATGTTAAAACCATTTAAAAATGTTAATAATTTTTTATAAATGTAATTTGTATACGTTAACAAATTACATGATTAACAATTAGCTTAAGATAAACAGGAGTAGTTTTTAATATTTCTCTTTTTCTCCACAGTCATACGTTGTTTTTTGTAATTTTATCCAAGTAATTTATTACTTCAATGAGACAAGCTAGCTGTTATCGATGCCAACCTCTTAACAGTATGCAGAAGACAGTCATCAGTGTGTCGCAGTCACTAAATACATATTACCACATTTAAGTCAAAATTCACTATATCACCAGCGTCCATCAATACGACTTAAACACGTTCATAGTGGTGTAGCGCCGTCCATTTGCATTTGTACACAATGTAGGCAAAGTGTAAACGTTATCCCAATATTGATCTTTGAACCAACACTTGATTCTTTCGTCGATTATATAAATAACCATCACTTTACATTTGTCTTTTAATTATTTTTTTATAGTTTAAAAACCACAAGATTGTTTTATTGAATTGAAGAATGTTGAGAGTTAAAACAGAAACAATGTAGCTGACAGGTTAACTTATAAAAGTATAGTTTTCCAATGTTTTAAAAAATTGACTTACTAATTTTATCTGTTTTTGAAATTATTGTAAATTTACGTTTTCAGTGTTTAGTGGTCGTAGTTGAGTATGGAGTCTATCGAGAAGTCGGGCCGGCGGCGCTGCTCGAGCAGTAGGTACGTCTGCAGCGTACGCAGCGCGCTCTGCTCGGCCGCGGACGTGCCGCCGTCCGCCGCGCCGCCACTGGCCTGCTTTCAGCTGGGCTTCTGCTGCACCTCGCGCATAATTAGCTAAGCAATAAGAAAAAAAAATCTATGAATATTTTAACACATTCTGAAGATGAAAATTAATTCTCGTTTATCAGCTATGTCGTAATCCTCGGCCATATTTTTTATTCGACGAGGCGACAAGAGAAGTATTTAACCTGATATGTTTGCCTATAACAACATTGCGCTAGTAAAGATGGTAAACATAGAACCACATTGTGCTCGTCGTTGCGAGACACGATGTTGCATCCTTACCCAAGTAATTGCACTAGCTACAATTCCCTTCAAACCAGAACACATTTTCAACAACAATCTTTGCATATACACTACTGACTGTATGTCAGCTGCAATAGGAGCTGCAGTGGTACCTACCTAGATGGTCTTCGGCAAGAGACCTACCACCAGTAAAAATAGTATACTAATTACATTATTTGGTATATTCTTGCAGTTCACCTGATGCGATCGTTCCGAAGTGATGGTCTCATTGGTGCGTACCGGAGCAGGCGTGGCTCGCACCTGCGATCCGTTTTCGCGTGAACACCTGCTCGGCTCAGGCGGTCCAGTTGTTACTGACAAAAAGAAAAACATTTTTTTAACTTCCCATAGGTACATAGGGGATTTTTTTATCGATAATTAGCTTTTTGTCGTCAATTTCAAATGGTGTTCAATGCTAATGTGGGCTAGGAAAGTACGAGAATGCTTCATGCCCCGAATACACTGTACTCTGGGTCTCTTATGTCAGCCCTAATATCGCAACTCTGTTATATAAAAAAATCAATAAATTTATAGACAGGTTTATTTTGTCACATTGTCGGTGTAAAATCTTGTCAAACACCGATTTGATATTCAGTTAACAGTTTAAGTAGTAATAAATTAATGTATTCAGTTGTATTCTTTAAAAGTGAAATATTCCTCAAATTAAGTGAATAAATTTTCTGAATAGCATGATTGATCTTATGTACCAGCTGTGAGCGGTATCGCCAGCCTGGCATTAACCGCAAGCAAATGGTCCCGCCGTTGTAGCAGACTGCCGACATGTTCCTCAAGGCGAACGTTCTCTGTTCGCAATTGATGCAGGCACGACAGCAACGATGCAACTGATATAAAAAAGTATTAAACACAAAAGACATTTTAATTTCGTTGGACAATAATAAGTTATTTAACGTCTGCCACCAAATGTTTGTCAAAACAGACAATGTCATCCCTTCCTATCCTATCCTACGTCGAGAATGGTAGGTTATTATCTACTGCATTTTTCCACAGAAGATGCGGATGGACGCATTGTCGACTCACGAAAAACTTGTAGTGCGTCATTGGATTTTGATTAATAGTTGTCTCTGAGATGCAGTACATAATGTGTGAATTAATCACACGTATCTCCAACCCCCAAAAAATTTATGTTCACCATTTCAGGGAATTGCATAGAAAACAATACGTCGAAACGAACTGATCTGCACGTTCCACACCACCCATATTTGCTGTATACTATAATACCATTTCAGGCGTAAGGTCTAGATTTTGTAACAATGATAATTCACTCTTACATCGCCGAATGCAAGGGTTAAAACAATACTGCTTATTGCTCATGGTAATTATAATCTTTATTAGACTGTGTCCTTCTTACCATGAGGACTATTTGAGATGAAATTTTAAGTTTGATAAAATGGTGTCGAGATTAACTTTAAAAAGAAGACTTACTGTCGAAGTGTTGTGCCTGCTCCATGAGGAATTGCGAGCCCTGTTCCCACTGCCTTTCCAGCAACTGATCCAGACTCTGTGCACTTGATGATCCTATACGTCCACTAGTGATACTGCAACTCTGCAAGAAACACATTTAAACCATTTAATTACATGTTTTCACAAGCACATTTAAATTTTTTAATTCTATAGATAATTGGAACTGTTAATAGACAGGAATTGTTAAAGGATAGGAATTGTTAAAGAACAGTAAAAATAAATGTAAAACAGAAATTGTCTACTTTTGTTTCTGATCGCAAGTTTCATATATCCTTTAGTTTTAACTGTTATAAATTATCTCTTTTCTTATAAAGATAAACATTTAATAAGAGTTTAACTATAATTTGCTATAGTATTTTAGAATCGTTTATTGCTTGTTAGTTCAACTCAGTATAGCGCTGTGGTTGTTTGGTTCTAGGGCCACATGGTATGGAGCTTGGTTGGTGGAAGTTTTTTCTTACTAACCTTTCTAACTATTCATTGTAATCTACTGCCATAATAGCATTGCTTTGTTGAATCTGACAACATATGAGACAGATTATTCTGAACGTGCAAACTTTACCATCTAGGGCCTCAGTGCAACTTAAGGTGAAGGTTCAGCCTTATCTGTTATAGTTGCAAAATGTATAATTTCGTATCGTAGATTTTGATCAGTTCCGAAATACGTTATGAGAATAAATAATTTTATTTCTCTACATTAAACTCATAATTTTACCACAACCACAATCATTGTTCTTAATATTGTTGTGATGGGTATCACCAACTCCTGGACTTCAAAGGGGCTCTTTATAAAGTCTTCAAAATAATTTAAGTTAAAAAAACACATGTGCAGACATTGGAAGTACATACCGGCGCTGCTCTATTGATCAGCGGCGGCGGTACCATAGGCTCCATGCCCGCGCTGCTAGCTGCGTGCGCAGCTAGCTCAGCACTCAGCTGCTCCTGTAGCCGCGCCGCTGCTCCGCTCTCTGGGTTTAGCTCGTTGCCCAGCATATGAGGTGCGGTGCAATTCACGCCAATACGACTGTACAAACTTAATACAATATTAAGTCTTTATACTATAAAAATCCCTTAATAACATACGCAACAGCATAACAAAACAAAAAAATTATATTAAAATGAAGCTTTCCGACGAGACAACCCATTTATTGATAAAAAACGAATGAAGACAGTAATGCAACCGAACCACGACAGTAAGTTGTTCCTCATGAAAGTGTAACATACAAAGCCGTCATTTTGTGCCGATTAAGTTTGTTGAACTACATAAAATTAAGAAAAAACTTATAAAGTGTAAAGTAGGGAGGTAAATTCCTGTACATCATTCAAGTTATAGATATGCTGGTAAATTTATATATTATTAAAAAGCAAATAAAAAGGAAAGTGTGGAGACAAGAATTTTGAAAATTAGCTAAAGCGTAGATGTAATAAAAATTTAAGTAACAGTCGATGCACGTCACTATAAAAACATACAATACAGGTATTGCCCATGTTATACTTCTCCTCTTCTCCGGAAAATAGGCTAGGCGATAGGCTAAATAGCTAGGCTAAATCTGTTAGGCGTCATCGCCTTGGTGCCTTTGTTTACTGTATGTTATGTGCGACACTTGATAATGAACGATTGAAAATCATACCATTGAAGCACGTAACTATCATTATGCTTTTTAAAATGGATATATTATAATCATGATAGAACAGAACAAAAATGCTATTGTCATGAAGTGCTTTCTTCAAACTGAAACAAGGTGACCAGGTCGAGAAAACTAAGCTAGTCTTGAGGTGTTATTTTAAATTGATAGCAATCAAAATACAGCCATATATGAAAAATCCTAAATAGAAATAACAATATAAATCAAATGAATAATGTTCTTATCGTTGTCATCACTGGTACACCTGACGTTCTCTAGCAAGGGTCAAGGCCAGCTATCTACCACCCAGGCCAAATTCGAATTGGTGAGATAAGAAAAGAAAGATATAAATAACAAAAATTACGATCGAATTAAACAGTGTTATGCAGCAAGCGAGCGATGCGGAACCATGTGAATGTTGAATACGCGTGCCACTTACTTGTGCTCCAATTTTGGTTTCAAGGGCCGTTCAGAGCCTGAGGATATAGTTCGTATATTTTAGATATGCATTATAACAAAACGAATAGATTATGACTTCTAGAAACTGCATATAAAAGTTCCCGAGACGGTCTCTCGAAGTATAGCGTAGTATAGAGTTCACCAAGATGAAGACGGCCGGCCGACGACCTGGTGAAAATCGCCGGGTCTCGTTGGATGCAGGTGGCAATGGACCGGTCGCGCTGGAAATCTATTGGA
>DWLS01001195.1:0-23202 GCA_018246255.1 Pachliopta kotzebuea | reverse complement strand
ATGATGACACACCAAAGTGTAAAAGACTAAAAATGCTATAGATTGGGACGAGCGACAACCATATCCATAATGTCTCTCTAGATGGCAATATTATGTATTTGTAATACATGTTTTTCTTATTTGTGTTCTCACTAGTGCTATATTTTCAAAATCAATGAAAAGAAAAATAGCCAGTCGAATAGTCAGTATTAGGGTGATACCATTTCTTTGCACTAAGTAGTGTCTCTGTATATTATCTACTTTGTGATGAAGACACACCAAAGTGTAAATAAGAGTATTACAATATTAATACAATACCTTTGCCACATACGCCACATATGTACGGTTTCTCTCCAGTGTGGGACCTTCTATGGCACTGCAAATCCGATGACCTTGGGAACCCTAAAAGAAATACTTTATGGAAATCTCATGTCAGAACTATAGCTAATCTATTAATAACTATTTTCTTGCACCTGCGGTGAGAGTTACGCCATTTCCGCAGGCATATAAAATTGGTAGGTGGAACTGCGCACAACCTTCTTAGGCCGGTGACCCACAGAGATCCTTAGTAACTACTTAATCAATGCCGAATTGCATTAAAATATTTATTCGTTCTTTGGTATTTTGAAGACTGTTATAGCAAAGAAAATTATCTTAAAGCAATCCCGTTAAAGTCCTCGTCTCGTCGTCGCATGGAAAAAAATATTTTTAGATGGTCAATCTGAACCAGCCGTTACATTGTTAACATGGCAAGCGGTTTACAATTGCACCATATAAGCGAATAAACTTAAGATTTTTGGTGAATATTAATGTTACTATCACTATAAGTAGTCTTCTTTTTCTTCTTTGTTTTATTACCTTTATCGCAGAAGTCGCACTTATAAGGTTTCTCGCCTGTATGTCGGCGCATGTGGACAATGAGATTCGAAGAGTTAGTGAAGCTGCGGCCGCAATAGAGACAAAGACACGCCCCTGATGCAGCACTCCCATCCGCGGTCCCGTGCACCCGCATGTGCGATCTGTAAACAAGCACTTTCAAAATATCTTTTGAACTTCTTTTTCTACTATCTTTTACTACCATCTTTAATAAATACCAGAAAGGATGGTTGGTAAGCAAGGATTTTAATAAAAATTTATTTCATGGTAACGCAAATGGAACTTGATTAAGAGATTTTACTATTTTTTTTGTTTGAAGACTTTATATTTCGCTTGTGGAAGTTTATACTAATAGTCGCTCTTATAATATCGCTCGCACTAACACACGAATACTCAACATATATACATGAAAACTCAAAAAATATTACTTACCGCAAGTTGTCGCTCCTGTGAAAACGTTTCTTACATATATCGCACTCATAAAACTTGTCGCCCGACTTGTGGTTCTTCGTGTGTTTTGCTAACAAGTCCTTCCTGTTAAAATAATATTATCACAACGCGTTTATACTTTCTATATACCCTAACGAAAATGTATTTTAATAACTGTGAACTGTTTTAAAAAAAAGTATTATAGAAAAAGTATAACAAGTGGGGCTAGCAGAATAGATGAACGAAAAATTATCAACACTATTTTTTTAAAAGAAACCTAAAAAACTATTTTTTCAAAATATTCTGTGTGGTGTGTGTAGTGGGGAAGTATAATACCTGAAGAAGCACCGGTTGCAAGTGTCACATTGGTACTTCTGGCCATCGGTGACCGCGCGCGCTACAAACTTGACAGACACGCTCTGCCCAGCATGACTGTGCAGTATGTGTTTGTTCAGCGAGACCTCGTGAGCAAACCGCTGACCGCAGCTGGCACACTCGTGTGTACGCTCCACGCTCGCGCACTTGTTGCGGTGCCGGCTCGCGGACTTCACCGTTGCGAATACCTGCTAATGCATACATATCATAAGTACATTAAAAATTTAACCGATAGATGTCTTGGGCCATCTCCCACCACGCTGGCCCAAAGCGAGTTGGTGGAGAATCAAAGCCTCGTTTATTGATTAATGGGGTGCACTACTAGCAGACGAGGTTGACTTGGATTGTGACTTATGTGCGACCCCTTACACCCTTTTTATCGTACTCGCTATTATATCATCAAATTTATAATGAAGATGGTCTAACAGACACCCCAAGAGTGTGTCATCAGAATGAGATAAAGCTTATTCTTTCTCTGACAATGTGTCACTTACGTTCTTACTATGACAATATATGACTTAGATGATAGCGAGGACGTGCTTACTTTGACAGTCTCGTAATTGAAGTAGTATTTTAAAGTTAATCCGAAAGCCCTTAGTATTTAAATATCAGTGATAACGATTAAATAATATACTTCTGGTATGTGTTACTAACGTTTGACACACACCCAATCACATTACTTAACTTATTGCATAATGAGCATCGCAGTGACAGTTCCGGGTGTAACGCATCCACGTGGTCGGCGAGAGCGGTGGGTGTGGCCAGAAGTGCGCTGCACGCACTGCACGCCTGCCAGGATGTACATGCTTCCTGTGTGAATTGATCAAAACATTTCATAATGCACTACTTTCTCTAAGTTGTGAGTTTTTTTTTATATATAATGGAATACTATTTTGTGTACAACAAAATTCAGTTGATAAACCTAAATTCTTTACACACAAAGCTACATACACTGCAGCACACATCACTAGAGTAGATATGAACAAGGACTTGAGAGTGGCTAATATTGTTCCGGGCCCTTTTAGCTTCCTTTGACTACTTAAATAATAAATTCTTTATTTGCTTTAAATTTCATCACAAAATGTAATGATACATTGTCATCTCCCTATTTAACTGTTAATAAAAGAATGAAAATTTTAATATTTCACAAACAGCACCTGTCCTTTCTATAAAATAAAATGTCATAACAAAGAAAAAATACTAAATTAATATTAATTCATGCAAAAAGAATCCTTTTGTTTATATGTTACTAATTATGTAAATAGATCTTTATCCTTATAACATTGAGGGGAAAAGAAATGTCTATGAATCAAGAAATGTAGTAGGCAAAGCTTGTAGAGTCAGTAGTGTAGTACCATTTGAAAGAGTCAATACATCACACTCACTGGATTGTTACTAAGATCTAACAACTGATGCAGAGAAGTCTCAATCATAAAATCTTCATTTTCACTCTTGTTGGGCAGCACGATGGGTGGGTCATTCTGAAAAAGTTACAGAAAGATCAGATTTTACACCATAGTATTAATTAGTAAAGTTATATAAAAAGTAAGAGGTAAAAATTAACCCAGAAATAAAATTATTGTTATTAATACCTCTTGTAAATGGCTTCCTTGAATTTTGTCCTCAACACATAGATGTATATCGAAATATTTCTTTTTAAGATACATTTTCTTACAGATAACACAGCACAGTACTTTCATTTCTGAAAATGATGTATTAATGTGAATACAGACACAAATTAAATTAATACACAATTAAAAGTTATTAATCTGTTTTAAGCATAAATGACAAAGGTCAGATAGATTAGTACATAAACATTACTACATTTAAATCTGAAAGGTGTTTTGTATATAAAGGTGTGGTTCATAAAAAAAGTTACTTTTGTTACCATCTTATATCTCCAAGTGAGGAGCATAGCATGGTAGTGTTTATCATTCAACTAATGCTACTTTGTTTTTGGTGGATGAGTCACTTACCATCATAAAAAAATTACTGTTAACATTTATAAACCTAATTTTTAGCACACATTTAATTCAATGTTAAAGGCTAAATAAGTTAAACAAAATTACAAGATACATTGGGTCAGAACAATGTTGAATGTTGAATCAAATCAGATTCTTACTATGGCTGAGTAGCCAGGGACTAGTCACCCATGATTACTTAGAAGATGTTCAGTGCAACCCATGCCGTAGTTAAGTAAAAATGAAACATAATGAGATTTTTATTCCATTACAGTTTGAACTTATCCTAACATTCCTTGCTCTCTCAGGGAAAGTGAAATAAATAATAAAAAAAGATAATTATACAAAAACAGAGTTACCTTTATGTTCAGTCATATGCACAACTAATTCCTCTTTGGTTTTAAATTTCTCTTCACAAAATGAACATGTCGATGTCTTCACAGGAATTGTTTTCAAATAATATCCATTTTCAGACAATTTATTTAGAATTGTCTGTAAATAAAAAATTATAGTCTCTTATTATAAAAGAAAATTAAATTAAATGTATCAGATCAATATATGTTGTGGTACTTACATCCGTTACCAATTTCTTAGGTCTACCCCTCTTTTTTGGTCCCATTATCTCAGCATGACTATCCCACATGTGTTTCGTAAGACCATCAGAGTCAACATAGCATGTAGCACAAAGTGGACAGAATGTGCTGCTATTATATTCATATTCAACTGTAATTGATATTTTATGGTATTATCTGTAGGCTAAATTTAAGTCAAAAGAAATAATATTTTGATAATGGAAGAAATACTATGTAAATCAGTCTCTTGAATACCTTTGATACATTTCTCTTTTTTTTGGTCTTGTGAATTATCTGAATCAATATCCAAGTTGCAACTTTTGCCTGTTCGAGCATCTTCTATACTACTTTCATTTTTAACATCTGCTAGCAAAAAAAATCAGTATAAATTAGATATGCAAAAACATTTTTTGATAATAAAAATAAACAAACAGAGAAAAGCTTGGAATGGGAATGACAAGATAATGGTAAGTTTTCATATGGTATAACTAACCTAACAAATCAATGTCTGGAACATCTTAAACTTTATAAATTAGCTATAATATGAAACAATGTAGTAATCCTTATGAAACATTGTAAAAGTGTTAACAATCATCAAATTTTTATAAAAATGCTTATACCTATATCAACATATCCATTAGTAGGAATAGGTAAATCAAGATTATATTCCAAGTCTATGTAGTCTTCATGATCATCCTGTTGGTAATTTTCCAATTTTACATTTATATCTTCACTTGCCTGTAAAGTTAAGGATGAACCATCTAAAAATATGTACTGGAGAAAATTAAACAGTTTTATAGTTAACAAAATTCCTTTTCTATATTTATACAAATCTATATTTCGTTTACTCGCCATGAACCATTTTATACAATTTTTTGGCAATTTTCTTTTCATTTAATTAAACAAAGCAACATGCTATGATTTACCAGATTTTAAATGATACTCCGATGGGACCGTAGTAGGAACTAAAAACATCATTGTTAAGTTAATCTACAGTCTTGTCAAAAGAAACAGACAAAAACACTAAATTGGCACTTAGGTCGCACACGAAAGACGAAATAAGCGGTTGCGTGCAAGACGAACCATTTTTTTTCAACTGATCTTAACGCTCTTGGCCACTTTTACAGACATTAAGAGCTTCAACAGATCCAGAGTTCGCGGATCTGAACTTCGCGGGCTAAGTAAGAAAGCAGGGTTAGAATTGAAATTAATAGCGAAGCACATTATCGTCGTCGGTTTTAACATTAACATTTAAAGTTGCCAGTGTAAAGAACATAAACTACCAGCATTTGCAATAAAAAAGAAAAAAAACAAATGGAGGGACAATAGAAACGTTAATTGGAACAAATGAAAAATCAAACTACCGAATTAAGCAATACAATTATAGAAAACAATTACGAAAATGAAACCAATAATATAAGAAAATAAACAATTTAAAAATCTAATTGAAATTTTCAAAAAAGAGGGGTTTTAAAGTAGTAAGAAATAACATAGTAATTTTCGGTCTAAAAGAGTATGAAAATCTACACCAAGGTAATTCAAGAAGTAAACAATAAATTTAATGAGGAGTTAAACTTGTGCTTGTTTTCGTTCAAATTAATTGGCAGCTCTCCGGAATTGTAGTATTTGAGAATATTACTCATCTCAGATTCGCTAATGATATTTTCCTTTTTGCAGAGACAAGCAAAGATTTGTAAACAGTGATAAATACATTAAGCAGAAATAATAAGGGAAAAAGGAAAGACACAGGATCAATCTTAATGGACAACGACTGAAATACATGGACTGTTACATTTACTCAGATAAAAAGAATGAGTGCCAGAGAATTTTTTGTTTTATTAGGTATGTATTTTGTTAGATCTATGCGCTATTCAACTGTTTGTGTTTTAATATATTAACAAATACATCAATAAGCACATATTCAAACCACAATAGTCTTATGTCTGCTTTATAGCTTAACTCTTGCAACTATTTCGCACATTTGTTATGTTCTACGGTTTGTTCCCGAATTTCCATCCTAGACTGTTGCCTATAGTTTAGCTCAGAAGATTCTAAAGATGTGCATTATTGTTTTGCATTCTTTGTTGTTACAGTGCCTATAATTTTTTTTCACTATTAATAAATTGTATGTTTTGCTTCTTTCAGTCATTACTTATGGGGTAACTTTTGAGTCACTTACTCGCTGATGCACTTAATTTTTGTTATGTTAAGGTGTGTCCGGAAAATGCTCTAAGTTTGTTTTTGAGGATACATCAGTTGAGTGTATTTTATTATTATTATAAATTATCCAATCTACATGATTCAGTAACATATTACAATTGCCAAAACAAGTACAGAAATGGACACTGACATGCTGAAACAATAAAGATTATGTAATACCTTTGCAGTTATGTCTTTCGCAGGAGCAGAGGTGTTTTTTTCCTTCTTATATATACCATGAAGAGTCACATTCGCTTCTTGTGATTTCCTTTTAAAATTATAAGCATTGACAGCTTTGTCTTTACATTCCTGACATATTTTTTTTGGTAGCACATCATTTTTGTTAATCTGGATGAAATGTTAAAACTGCTGTCATAACAAAAACATGCTGCTCTACAAATATTTGAGACCACTAATTTTAAGTTTAGGTAATTGCAAAATTTTCTGAAACTTTTTTTATGACAAAAAGCTACAAACATGTATATATTATTATTTGTAAACATTATTTTGAGGATGATTCTATTGTGAATCAGCCTTGAAAAGGATAATAAAAAGGCATCAATACCACAATGTTTGTTGAAAAACAATAATTTTGGTTGTTGATAGGCAATCATGGTAGTAGCAATCTATTCTGGCTTAGGGCTGTTCCTCCAGCTGCACTACAGGAGATTAAAGAAAATAAATTTTAGTAGAAAAATGCCAGCCCTTTCTCTGTGCTTATTAGTGTAATATGTACTATATAGATAAATATGTAATTATAAACATAATACTTAAATTTTTATATTATTTTGGTTTTACTGGATACTTATATGCCACAGATAGGCGAAGTGGTGTTCCTGCCTATGTGCATCAGTAGTCTCCCACAGGCTGTTGATGATGGTGATTTTTCACAAGGTAGCTATTTTTAAAATATATTTTAACTAATAAATATATTTCAACACAACAGTCCTTGAATGGGGCAAACTATTTTGTGTTATTGTTATGGTTAAATTTAATACTAATAGCATCAAATGTTAATTTAACAAAACATTTTATTTTTAGTTATTAACCTATGTCCTTTTCACATGTTTATCTTATTGCACTAGTGTAACTCTATCAATAATTGGTTTGAAATTATAATTGCACTCTAAATATATACGTTAAAATTATGATAAGACAGGTATTTAATAATTTTATAATAAAATTAAATACTACAATATTTACTATTGTTTCTAACCTGTATTCCTGTTATAGAAGATATTATATCGACCAACGTTGTAGCATCCAAAACAATATCAAAAATAGGAAATAACTCGATTTCTTTCGCTAAGCAAGTACGACATAACTGTTCTATTTTAATTTCAACCTTTTTTTTTGCGGAAGCCATATTAACAGGCAAACAAAATTAACGATCACTTCTTGTAGGAATAAAATGTTATTGATGTTATCGTACAATACATTAATTTTTATATTATTGGCATCAACGCACACAATGTTGTAAAATAATAATAATAGAGAAATACAATTTTAGGACTAGTATCTGAATAATTTTATTTCAGATTACAGACTGTGAACATGACAGAAGAGACAGACCAAAAAGAGTAATTTTAAAAACCAATGAGTATAATTATTTTAATCAAGTTTTAATTATTTTTAATAAAATTATGTGTTTTAAGGATTAATATTTATTTTAGTTTAACATAAAATATGATTTTATTATGTTTATATGTAGAAAAACTGAATATTTATGTAACTTTCATTGTTTTTATTTTTCTTTTAGATGACATAAAGACAACATTTGCAAACATATTATGTATATACTATACTATACTATTTACTATTTACTTTATAACATTGTCATAAGTAATAAACTGTACCGTCTACATGTTTGTTATGAAACAATTCATAAATACATGTGATAACCTGGTAGAACTATAAGCTCATATTTTTTAATAAAATGTATTTCTGGAGATAATGACTATTTCTTTTAAAGAAGATTTATCTCTGTTCCATCTATGTAGCTCATTGGGTTTAGTGTTCTGTTGTCATGAAATACTATGTTGTTTGCAATAAAAAAAATGTATATTGTGTTATATACCACCATTGGCAGCATTGCAACCTACACATTTACCTTGCTCATTCATTTCATACACTTGTTTACAATCTCATTCTGTTTCGGTTTCGGTCGGACTCGGGTGTAATATATCTAGTTTTACGAGTTCATTATTGTTGCTGGAATTTTAAATTATTTATTAACTTTTGTTCCTTATAATGTATTCGTAAACTTAATATCCAATTTGAATTATTATTACCGATTTTCGAATATATATCAAAATAGTTGTACATTGCATGGCGTGCGCGGTAAGTACTATAATTAGTATACATTTACGATACAAAAACATATGATCGTGTTGATAACGCATAATTCTAAAAATATATCTGTAGTACATAAAGGTTATGTAATAGCCTAGTTATTTATTCTAGATAAAACTTGTTTATTGCGCGAATTCATCACAGTGAATGATCTGCGCGCGAGCAGTATTTGTGCAATGTATTTCTATTCCCATGTGCCTGTTAGGTATATCTTAGACCTGTTATTCTAATTATATCAGTTAATTACATAAATACATACTTTGAAAGCATATGGTGTAACGGAATAAATGACTAATTGATTTTTTGTGTTTGTAATAATTATAATCGATTTAAGTAAACTGTTAATAAATGTTTACACCTATATTATTACATTTAATCCTTTATGTACATAACGTTACTATTTAAATTACATTTTTTTAAATGACTAAACTACAGATAAATTTTCGCGGCATTTTGAATCATGACCTTGAAAATTATACAAATTGGCAGTTGTTGTTTCTGATAATTATTTTTATGCTGATGATAAATTACCCAACAAAAATGTAGGTTTTTTTCAACCTGAAGTGGGTGAAGTCTCCCATGACCATGGTAAGTAGTCGTTAACAATGATACTTGTATTGAAGTTTAGACTAAGGTTATATACAGAAGACGTCTTTAAACATTAGTATATATTATATCAACTAACAACCATACTACATAAACATGTCTAAATTTATTGTTACGGAATAAAGTTAAATTTCGTAACGGCTTTACATAAATTATAAATTTTATTGATTGTTCCAGAAAGTTGTTCGTAGTATATGAAAAGAAAAACTTAGAAATTAAAAAGTATAAGAGAGCTTGTAGGTTATATGACCTAATCTTGGTCGGCAAGTGAAAGCGAAACGGGCGCGTCTCTACACCGCTTTCACCGAGAGACAAGCCTCCGCTCTGTTCTGAGGCACACATTGATACGCAGTGCATGCTCTTTAGTGTTTTTTTTTATATATAAAACTAAGAGTGATCCAACTTTTGTTTAAAAACTTATCAACTTCATCATCTGATGGATGTCTACTGTTGGAGATAGATCTCTTGTAATTTATTCCAAATAACACGACTATGCTCTATTGGAGTCCAGAGAAAGAAACTTGGTATTGCAGTAATATAACTAAGTTCCTTATAACGTTAATGAAATATAAATCGACGTTATGACAAGCAATATGGATTAGCGACTAAAATGAGTCGATACAAATAATATTAGTAAAAGCAAAGTCTATTCAAAGGTCTTATTGATTGAGTGAATTAGCCAACTGATTGTTCCCTTTGAACTAGATTTACTAAGGGGATCTGTTTTGAAGGTCACATGAGACAGAGGTCTACTTGTGGTAGGTCTTTTGCCGAAGACAGCCTAGGTAGGTATCTCCGCAATTCCTATTTCTACCGCCAAATAGTAGTAAGTGCAAGCATTACTATGTTCCGGTTAGAAGAGTGCTTTATGCTAGCGAAATTACTGGGGTAACGAGTCTTAACATCTTGTCCTAAGGCGACGAGCGCAATGTGGTTCTGTGTGCATTTTAATCAGTGCCACGTCGTTATGAGTAGCGTATCACTCACAGTCAGGTGAACGCTATGCTCGTCTCGTCGCCGCGTAGAGTAAAAAAAATACACGAACTCTCAGTCATGATTGAGAAACTATAAAGAAGATTAAATATTATCTTGCTGCTATTAATCCGATATAAGAATACGACAAAAATATTTCTAGCCATAGTTAGCTTGAGCTTGCCATCGGGTGGAATGGTTTTTAAAAACTACATGCTTGGGACTACTGCCCCAAGCCATGATGTGAAGTTAATAAAAACTAAGAGAGAACTGATTTTATTTAGTAATACGAGCTTCTTATATACTAAGGTTATACAATGGGTCCTTATGGCTAGTTTATTAACTATATGTGATTAATGGATCTGTTATCCGAGTATAACGGATTCCTATTTCATTTTATCAGTAATTGTTTTCTTTGTTCATTGTCGGCCTTTCTCTTATTACAATATAACTCCATACAAAATGAATTTTCAAAGTACATTTTACCAAGGTACGTCTTCGTTAAACGTCTGTCACATTAATATACAAAGTGTGCCTGCTCACTATAGCGAACTGGAGGAATGTTTTAATAATGCCGATCTTCATGCTGTTCTGATTCCTCCTCTCTCTCCCTCTCATACTCCTCTTACTCCCTTCCAGGCTTCACTTTAATACGCAATGATCGCGAGGATAGAAGAAGGGGCGGTGTAGCCATTTACCTCCGCAGTGACTTTCCTTTTAAAATTATTGCCTCTTCCCTACCCATCGACTCCACAACTGCAGAGTTTTTTTTCTTGAAATAAGTGTCCTCGGCATCAAACTTGTTCTTGGTGTCGTTTATTGTCCACCCTCTCTGGATTATTTCTCTAGTATCGAAGTGGTACTGGAATCTATAGGGTAGGAATATTCGCATCACATCATCATGGGTGATTTTAACACAAACCTTGCTTCTTACTCCCCTCGTTCTATCAGGTTACAGCAAATCATTAACTCAGTTGGTCTTCATGTGCTTCCTTTACAAGCCACTCACCACAATAATAATGGGGAAGACACATGGCTGAATTTAATACTTACCTCTAATCTTGACCTTGTTTCCTCCCATGGTCAGTATTTTGCACCTGGATTTTCCCATCATGACCTTATTTACCTTTGTTGTGATTTAGAACCCCCTAAGTCCCGACCTAAAGTGGTACGCAGACGTTGCTTTGGCCGTATGGATGTGGAGAAATTACGTATGGATGCGTCCGCTTTAAATTGGGGAACTGTTTTAGGAGCGAGCTCAGTCGATGAAAAACTTCGTGCGTTTAACGATGTCCTTTTACAGTTGTATGACAGCCATGCTCCTGTTAAAAAAGTGAAGATCAAGCGTCCGCCAGTGCTTTGGCTAACACATGAGATACAAACCGCGATGAATCGCAGAGATAAGGCCCTTCGTAAATATAGAAATGACCGCTGTTAAGAAAACTGAGTTACGTATAAAACTGCAAGAAATCGCTGCAATCAGTTGGTACGCAACGCTAAACGCCGACATATTCTCGCTAATATTGATTCCTCGTCGCCTACAGCTGTCTGGAAGCTCCTAGGAACTCTAGGCATTGGTAAACAAAAGTGTGTTGAACTTTCAAAAACAGTAGCGTTAGATGACTAAATCGTTTTTTTTTACACCTATACTCCCATGGATCACCGAACGAAGCGTGAAACAGAGTCCTATGTCCATACTTTACCTCGAACTCGTCATGACGAATTTCACTTCTCCTTCGTTTCCAGCTAAGATTATCCTCTCCATTAAATCCAATGCAATAGGCTGTGACAACATTAGCCGTCGCATGATTATCTACATCCTGGACTTCCTTCTTCTGCCTATCACTCATTGTTCTGTTACTTTTAGGTTATTGCGCTTTTTATGCCTTGAAGATACATCAGTGTCATTGATGCAAAACTACGATAAATTCATGCCGATTTATCCAAACCACAAGAGTAGGAAAATGAAAAGTAAAAAAATAATGAGGTCATAATATTCATAATTATTTAAAATAACTTCGACTGAGCTTGATTTTGAATACATAAAACTATGTTCAATACGTCTAGGTACGGATTATTTTTACTGGACTGGTTTGGTACCATTACCGTTCCTGTTGCAGCTAACGAACAAAGGTACTCAAAGGCAACGAGACCTAATACCTTATATCTCAATGCGACGAGCTCAATGTGGAGCTGTGTATACCATCTTAAGCAGAGTCACGTTGTTATGCAAGGCAAGCGTATCATTTACTGTCAGGTGAACGGTTTTTTCGATGTTCAAAATGCTTGTATAAGTTATTAAAGCAAGTTGCGTCACACATTGCTTACTTTTCAAATTGTTTAATTACTATTAAGTATGAATATATTGTCGATATTTATCTTATCTCTCAAAAATACAATATATTGACATGACAAAAGCATATAGTCCATGACAAAAATTTGTCATGGACTATATGCCTTTAGAATTAATATGCATGCACATATGGATACAAGTAAAACTTTATAATTTAAATCATCTTGCGTATCAACTGATATCATCATTGTACTCGTTTTGAATGTGATCATCTTTCAAGGTAAAAGAATACATTATTAAGAGATTTGTGAGAATTTTATAATGTAATTTGGATCGTTACATAACAGTATATATATTTTTTTAAGTGTTAAGTGTTAAGATGAAGGTAAATAATGTGACCGTGGATAAAATTTCCCAAACCTCTGTATTTAAATATTGCAATAAATTAATATATTGCGTAATAGAATGTTCCAGGTCTGTAAGATCGTTTGAAGGATATGCGTGGGTTTGCATCGCTTTATTTTGCTACGCAGAATCCAACTAGTATGGGAGGAAGGGGTGGTAGGTACTGGCGGTGTGTGGGTAGCACCTCCTTCTCCCTAAAGTCCTGCCACGTTCCTAATCACGTAGTCATATTTCTTCGTGTTATCGCATCGTATATATTTTTTTAATTGTTATAATACTTAATAAATATATAATTTTTTATCACATTTTTCTGAAAATAAGTCAAGAGAAATCTACTTTTACTTGTATTAAAATATTTTAATTTAAACTGACGTACAAAGTTGTATAATAATTCTTGTGCTGTTCAATAGATACCCGCATAACAAGTCTTATTACATATAATATTATTAGGAAAAACTACTATAAAAATATAATTTTTAACAACATCGATGTTTGTTTAGATTAGAATATACAAACAATCTACCAACTAAGTATTATGTCGTGAATAAAGATATTAATAATAACAATTTCCCCCCCGGGAGGATCACCTAGACGTGGAGGGGGGCTTACAGGAAGTAGGTACGATATGAAGTCAGCACGTTAAGATCAGTGCAAAACACAAAAATACTAATAACATCAGAAATTCTGAACCCTTCCTTTTTTTTTTCTTTGGAGGGGGGGGGGAATGTTTTATGCATTCAACCCGCCGCCCCGGGGAGGCGGCGGGGATATGTGGGACTCTCACCCACTAAAACCCCTCCCGTGAGCCGCCGCGAGCGAGAGGTCGCCGCCCGTGAGAGCCTCGAGCGCACGCCGCTGCGGCTCTCAGGCGGGATACTCCTCGAGATTGTGGAGCGCCGTGTCTTCTGGCGCCCCGCACTCGTGACAGGCGGCGGTTGACTTCCTTCTAGCAATCTGATGCAGGTACTTCCCGAAACAACCGTGTCAGGAGAGTACCTGCACCAGGCGGAAGATGAGTGAGTCGAACTCCCGCCCCACCCACCTCTGGAGGACCGGTCGTATGTCCTCCACGGTCCGCTGCCCGGGGACCGGTGGAGCCAGGTCCTCCCCCCATCGCCGCAACAGGGCGATCCGAGCCTGCGTCGCAGGCAGGCGATCTCTTCAGGCGCCGGAGTTTCCCCCCGGGATCTCCTCGCCGAAACAAGATGGTAGGTCTCGGCGAGGCTCTCAGCTTGGAGCTCCCAGGGGGGATCGCCGGCCAGCACGCATGCCGCCGTCCAGGACACCGTCCGGTAACCGCGTATCGCCCTCGACGTGATGACCCTCTGCGTTCTGAACGCTTCCTAAGCTAACTATCCTCAACCCAACCCTTACGGAGAAATGACTGAAAGAAAATACAATTTACGTTCGCTCCCGGGGGTCGCCGGGGCACACCTGGAGCCGTTGTTGGATGTTTCAGTATGCGAACCAACGGCTACGTAGGGCTGAGCAGGTGGCCTCCCTTCGATACGATAGCTACAGTCGACATTCCCTCTGATTATTCTGATAACCAATCTTTATTTTCATGCTTTAGTCGATCTGAATTTGTACGTGGGTACCACCATCTGTTCATTACTGTCTAAAGTAGGTGTGGATCTACTTTAGACAGTAATGAACAGATAGCGGATGTGGTACAGGCTACAGTAGCTACTGTAGAAACTGTACCCTCCACTGCCAAAATCTGTAAGTGCAAGAAAGGGTAGAAAGACATGAACGTTTTTATTTTGCGCACATATCGAATAATCACCAAAATGAAAACAAATACAAAAAATTAATTAGAAACCTTATATAATAAGTTTAATGATAAATTCCCCGATTTCTAAGTAACAAAACAACGTCTTGGAGACCAAACAAATATTATAAGGAAAAATACAATTGCTACCACAAAATACAATTGACAGTATCTATGACGAAATACAATCAGAAATCGATCCCTGTTCTCACTTATTCATTCGGTATAACTAATTGGAGTGAATCTGATCTTAAATCTCTTCAACGTATGATACATACAATAATGGCTAAATTTTGGAAACATCACCTACGCTCTTATGTCCAAAGATTAACCTTACCACGAAAAGTAGGAGGCAGAGGGCTTATTGATTTGGTCAATTAACACAACAAACAAATTGGAACATTAAGGCAATATTTTTTTCAAAAAGTAGAGTCATATAAAATTCACCGAGCTGTAGTGTACAACGATATTAAATATACCCCACACAATTTTAGATGACACTAAAGAACAGAATTCGAAAAAAAAATTTAGACAATAATACAAAAACAGTATAATTAAATCTCTACACGGAAGAGATTATCATGATCTAAGCCAATCTAATGTAGATAAAACGGCGCCGAATGCATGGCTGAATTGTGGTGAGCTCTTTCCGGAGACCGAAGGCTTCATTATAGCTATCCAGGACCAGGTTGTTGAGACAAGAAACTATCAAAAATTCATAACAAAGACTCGAACAGTAGATACTTGTAGAAAATGCAACAATTCGTCAGAAACCATTCAACATATCACAGGATAGTGGAAAGCAATCGCTCAATCTAATTACAAACATAGGCATGACCAGGTAGCCAATATAATACATCAAAAATTGGTCATTAAGTACCAACTTATACCATCACCTGCGATTGCGTATTACAAATATTCCCCTCAGCCTGTATTAGAGAATAAATTTTACAAAATGTACTTTGACAGGGCAATATTAATTGATAGAACGACTCATTGCAATAGGCCTGACATAACTGTGGTAGACAAGATTAATGAAATAGCCTTTTTGATAGACATAGCTATTATAAATACACACAATGTACAAAACACAATTCCAGAAAAACTTTTAAAATATACAGGCCTTAAAGACGAAATAGCTCAAATTTAGCGAGAAGTCAGTCCCTACCGCCACCACGAGAGCGGCCCTTTCTCCTTCCCAACGCGTGCAATCGCTCAAGATGTAGGACGATGTGTCCACGGAGTGTCCACACTCGTCGCATGCCTCGTCCGCCTTATCACCACTATGCAAGTGTAGATAACTTCCGAAGCAACCATGCTCCGTGAGCATCTGCACCAGGCGGAAATTAAGGACTCTGCAGTCTCTATCCAACCAGTCAGCGATGACCGGCCGGACGGCCTCCACTGTGAGGCGACCGTGCGACGGCTCTTGGAGTCGCCGCTTCCATAGCCGAAGAACAACACAATTATCAACACTTGCAGAATAGTGCGCAAATTTTTACAAACTGACTGAGATACACTTTTTCTTTTTTTTTTGTGTGTAACAAAGATTCAGATGGACGCATGAACATCCCACGCCAAGGGCCGACGATGGGATAGTGTCAGCAACCCCCGCTCGATGCCCGGTTCGAACGGGCTCACCTCGGGGAGGGGTGTGAAGCACCCCCCCCCCCAGTATAAAATCCCTAAGTGGCGCCGCGTCGGAATACGAAACGCGCCGTCCGGTACATCTCGGGACCCTTTTCCGAGGGGGGCGCCGGCCCGACGACCCATGCCGGACGCGGCGCCGACTGAGTTACACTTGGCCTAGGCCCGTGTACCTCATTATTCCAGTATTTCTTCAAAATACTTAGAACTTTAGTAAAATAGTATAAATAATAATTTAATATTATTTAATTTTTACAAAATTTCATTCATGACTTTAGTTTTTTGCAAAATTGTTGTGTAATGTATAGCCATAATGTTTCTAAAATGAATATACACAACATTTTAAATTATAATGATTTATTATCATCATTATTGTTGCTTTGCGAATATACGAGAATGCGAGTTAATAAGTAATGCGTAATTTGTTAAGGGTAGAATTTTCCGGAACCCGCGAATTGAATAGAAAAATGACGACAGATCGAGAAGGTTGCACATGCGCTTTGCGTAAAGGTCATCTCGGGCCCAGAAATTTTCCGCTGCCTCCCGTTTGGGGGTGGGAGGTGCAGTGGGAGTGAGGAGGTTTGCTATTGCGTATTACCTAGCTAGGTCACCCAGGTCTCGGAAATTTTCCACGGCATCCCAACTAGGGCGTGCAGTGGGGGATGAGGAGGTTCGCTGTTGCGTATTACCTATCAAGGTTAGCCAGGGAAAGAAATTTCCAGAAATATGCCTTCCTAGTACTGCAGTGGCGCATTGAATCGATAACTCGACGCATGTTCGTTGCAGTGCAAGCTTAGGTGAGAACTGTTCTGCGCATGCGATGTATATCGTTCTCTTGTCAACTCCCGGTAAACCGAACATTGTTCATTTAATTAACGTGTCTCGTCTTTACTCGCACTTTGCATACATACAGTGTGTTTGAATTCTACAGGACTTTCCATCACGCTGCCACACGGGGTGACGGTATGTATATGATCACGGAGATCCGTATTCTTACCCTGCGTATGATCGATTATTAACCTATAAATCAGAAATAATACTCATAAATTCAATACCCATAAATTACATCATTTGTTTATAGTTTCAACAATTGTTATAAAAGAAAATCAAATTATAGTGATATTTAAAAATATTGGTGGTAATTAGATATCAATAGAGAATATATTATTTTATTAAATTATCGATCATACGTATGTGATAAAAATACGATGAGTAGTTATTGTAGATTAGTACAAAACTTCACAGGCCAAAATTATTTGCCCGATACAATGCAGGAGAAAGTAAAATTTACTGCCTAACAACACATAGTTTTAACAAGATTCACAGATTTAGATAAAACTAATAACTAGTATAAATACCGTCAAAAAATCACCGATTAACTAATAAGGATTTGTATAACGTATTCTTTATTGATTATTTCCGGTACCATTTAATAATTATCAATATTAATTTAAACATGAAAACACTTGTTTTGAAATCTTAGACACATACATAATATTCTTTTAGAATTTTTATACAACTCACAAATCAAAATTATAGTGACCATCAAATTTCATCGAATTATTACTAAGGTATGTACTATGTTATGTATCGTATAATTTTTGTACATGTGACGGATATTTGCTTTATTATTACTAGTAAAAAAATAATGAAAAGTTTTATAATTTGTAGATACGAAGCAAAGCGAAGTACAGATGAGCTCATGACTATATCTACAGTAATATTTGAAGGTCCAAATATACAGTTGAGGAGAAGAGAGAGAAATACGAGAGTAGTGGTAGATCAATGGTAGAGATAGTGAAACTGCGACATAATGTTATTATAATTGATCTTCAATGTTTATAACAAACTTTCATGTATGACAATTCATAAAATTTTATCATTTATTAAACGAAATGTCAATAATGGTATTTTATTTATATTTTTTAAGGTTTAATAAACTGTACTATTGATTACCATACTTTTATTTCACCAATTTATATACTTTTCAGTATAGCTGCTTATGCTGGGTGATAGAAATAATTTTGGCCTCTGGTGTTATCGTTTGATCTATTGTAGCGGATATGAAGAAAAAAATTTGGACAACGTTCATTAGCCTTTTATCAACTATAGCAAGTTTTGCGTTATTGAGTTCCACCCATGAATGTAACATCCGCACTGTTGATTACAACATAATGTTATTTTTATAAAGGTTTTAAAAGATTTTTAAAACCTTTATAAAAATACATATTAGCTCATCTCTATACATATTAGCTATAATTAGGTAGTCGACATTTACCGGTACGAATTTGTTATTACTTTTCTCCCATATTCGATGTCGACTGAATCTACTAAAGAAGGCGTCTTCAAATTTTAATTTGTCAATTAACTTCCAGAAACCTCTGGTTTTATCGATTCAGATGTAAAAAATATTTTACTTCCAGTTTGATTCCTTTTCAAATCTTGTATGGAAATCTATTCGAATAATATTTATAAGCAAAGAAAGTATTGCAGTTTTTTAAGAGGTTATAAAAATTTATTGCATTTTTAAAGTTAAACACAAATGATATATTTAGAAAATCGGAACACCAAAGCTTAGCCCAACCTGCTATGCGAATTATTTATAGTAATGCTCTTTAGCAAAATTGGTTTAAAGAAAATATCATGTTCTCTGAAAATCATTTTAAAATAGGTCTAATGGTCTGTGGGCTAAAACAATTTAATTTCTTCTTCATCCTCTTTGTATTAGTTACGCAGATTTTTTCAAATTTATAATAGCTTGCGATTTATCGTTTTTTTTTAACTTTCGTAACTAGTACTCTTGTTAATACTTCATACATTTTGGTGATAGTTTACAATTAATGGATTTTGTAATAAATCAGCTTATTAACATTTTATTTATTAATACTATAACATCTATTTTGTCTCTTCGTAGATTTTTTCAATAATTATACAAGTGCCTATCAAAAATGAGACAGAACGATTGTCTATATAAATAAGATGGTTTTTAGAGCAAATTTTGAAGTTTCAGAAAAAATAACTATTCGTTAATGTAAAGATCTTTACAACAATTAGAGTTACTTAATAAATGCAAGCAGGAAATAAAAAGCTTTATTAACTGCAAATTTAAATATGTTACTTTGTTTGATTCAATTTCTTTTAGTTTAAATATTTGTATCGCTATTTTATCTTTGACTTTATTTTTGAGTTCACCTTTTATGTGTTTATTTCCTTTTTTTACATTCTGTCTAAAACATTATAGAAAGTTTGGTGTCTTAAATTCTTATGAATTTTATCAAAATACCGACATAATAATCAACTTTTTCAAAAATATATGATATTAATGAATTACGTAGACGTCCACTTTTTACATTAATATAAACAGTTTCATCTTGTGTTCAATTCCTCACTTTGTTTAGATTAACTTTTCTCGTGATGACGAAAAAGGCTTCAAATCTGTGGTATGCTAGAGCACGAAAAACGCATGTCTTACGTATATTTGCCTGCATTTTATATTTGCACAACACTTACTTCTTATTTTTATAAAATAAGTGATTGTTGTTTGTTTATATTCTTTGTACATTATTATTGATACATTTTGGGAAGTCGCGTGTTTTTTATTTTTCTCTCGTGTAAAAGAAAATGGCATTTTCCTCTACAGATTCTGCGAGATATTAGTTTCTCGTAATATAGCTTATATGTTAGTTCAAACAAGAGTAATATTAATACTGCAGAGGTTTTTTAAACCTTATTTATATTACTAGCACTGAAGAGAGTTATAAATTTGAATTTGAAGGGTGGGTTTGGTTTATACTCGCCTGTAAAAGATAAATTAATTATTTACACTTTGACTTCAGATGACGTCAATTATACAACGTGTACACATAGGTTTTACTACGTGTACTTGTAAAGTAGTCCTCTTGTATCTCTGTTAAATAATCCAATCAATGAGGTGTTAAAACAAAGTCTTCAAAAACATTATACAATTTTTTCCAATACCTTATAACCGTACTGTTTATGTTTATTTGGATTTTAAGTACTATTACTTTTTTCTTACAATAAATATGTTTCTACAGAGATATTTTTAATAGCAATTACTAATAGAATTTTTATAATTTTCGCATAATGTCAGATATTTGTAAATATAAATAATTTCTGTTAAAACTCGAGTCATATGATTAACTGATTCTCAGCAAAATGAGTTCGCTCGAAAGAGCATGTCATGAGATAAATTCTTTATTCTCCTCTAAGATTTTGTTGTTTGATATAAAATATCCATTACCTGTTTAAGCTTATACAATAATAATTTGTTTTAACTCTGGAACTTCAACATTTTACAAATCCAAATGCACTGGACAACGGTGATGAAAGTAATTATCGTAAATGTATAACATGCATTTTTTTAATTCAGTCTTAGGAAGATGTAATGCAATGCAGTTCTTTCTGTAAATCTATTGGCTGGCGAACAATTTCATAACATTTTTTTACTTTACCTATAAATCATTATATTGTTTTTACATGGATTTTATCACATACGCGTTCTGTTCAGAGTAATAATTTAATAAAAAACAGTTACAGTAATAGTTTAATGAGAGAATTGGAACTGTACGCTGCATTACTCAATCAGGCGCGAGTTTAATCCTCATTGATCGCGAGCTTCAGGAATAAGAAGACAGTGAATACAGGACATAAAGACCAAAAGAGTTAAAATGTTCTCTTTATCTATGTATGAATTATATAATATGTTATGCCTGCCTTGCCCTGATAGATTACTGCTGAGCGCCACAATTCTAACAGATGTGTAATAGAATTACCTATCAAATCTTATCTGTATTTGCTTATTCTATCTACAATATAATTGTAACAACAGAAATAATTTCGAAAATTACTTATCATCAAAATTTGTTGGTTTTTCTTCAACAATTGGTTGACCTTTTATTATTATATTAATTTCTTTTACTATATGTAACTATAATCAAAATTGCAATAATTTCAATCTTGAAAATACATTTTTCTTTCAAGGGAGCTTAAGTGTAATTTGTTGGCGTCACTATAAAGAACTGAATAGCCTAAGATGTACGAGTATACTCTTGGTCCTGTGCAAATAGATCGATCTATGTGTATTTACCGGTTTCCAATGACTTTAGATCATCTTTCGTCCGCATAGCGAGCACACGTGCATGTAGGTTTATAGAGTTTAGAAAATTGATGTTAAAAATTTGAAGAAAATATTGTTTATGAAAGCAGGATCATTATTAAATGATAGACTCGCGCAGAATTATTTGGCGTGAGGACTTTTACGTTGCACTACATAGCAGTTTGCAAACCGCTAACTTACATTGCTTACTTACTTAGTAAAGCAATAATCTATGTTCTTAGAGATTTATATTTCATCTTTTTATGGCTTTCAAACGTAAGCCTCGTAGTTAGTTAAGGCGACTCATTATAACAATTGGCTATGTCCAACGGTAAACATATAATAGCCGATGATGATTACACTAATTGACGCAACAAATCCTTTACCATTCTATTGTTCATGCAGGAAATGACAAGGAAGCAGTATTATAACTTAAAGTAGTAAACGCACGTAATGATGATAGTTCATAAAAAATTGTGAAAAGCCATTTTTTCCATATCTGTTATTACAACTAGATACGTGTTATCATGGCTGTGGATAGTTCAGTTTTGATCAGAGCAAAGAAACAACTTTGTAGCACGGAGATAAACATTTGTTGTAAACCTTAACTTTGCCTAATTGAAGCAGAAGTAATTGACGTGTATATGCGACAATCTTGTATGACACAAAAATCTAAATCCCTCTTAATTGATCCTAGCCAATTAACCCTAAAAATTAGCTAACAGTTTAAAATCAGGAGGTGAATACACAAAAGCTGGCCCAACATCTGTAACTACACTCCGAACTGGTTATCGCGGAGGGGCTCTTGTAACCGTGGTCTTGTCACCCACGGTAGGTTAGGTTAGGAGAGACCCAGACCTACCGTCTGGTCCAAGGTGTAGGGCCGGTCGAGGTGGTCACTTCAGGCTTGAGCTTGAGAGCTGCGGCTCTCGCTCGCTATGAGGTGGCCAGGTGGCTATGGCAGGCAAGAGTGCGGTGTTTTTATGCGCTGCACTTACTGCCAACTGCAGTGGTGGCGTAGCTGCGGGGAAGTGGGATGCCGGTGTAACGCCGGCATTTCTCCTTATCTTCCGTGGCTACATAATAGTTGGCGGCGGAGCCAAACACCAGATCCGCCGCAGGGAGCCGGTAGAATATGCTCTGCTGGCTCCCATTGCCCTTGGGTGACGGACTCGTGGGAGTCTGTTGTCCATATTTCGAATCGAAATGACGAAAGGCCCAAATGGGAGCGCATTGTATGCTCCGGCGTGCCCTACCGGAGGAGTGAAGGAGGAGATATTTTCTCCCTCCGAGGAGAAGCTAGGAGACCGGTCGGTGCTGGCGGGATCGCGGATGACTTTCTGTTCTGTGACCCCGCCGTACAGCGACGAAGTGAACATTGTGAAAGTTTAAGTCGGTGCGAATCCGACATAACCTGTCTTTGCCCCCGCGAAAGCAGGTATTCGTAGGCATTTCCTCCACGTTAAACAAAAAACGTCTATAACTAGTTTAGCCGCTAGTCTATGAATAGTTTTTGAGCGTGCGGATGTATTGGCTAAGGATGCTGCGTTGCATAAAAAATCAACACCTGGCTATGATCAATGTCCCATCGCTTACATAAAACACACACTTAGATTACAAACTCGTAACATTTGGAGTGATAGATACAC
>DWLS01001194.1:0-23217 GCA_018246255.1 Pachliopta kotzebuea | reverse complement strand
CATCAGAACCGACTAAAATAACTAAATTATTTAAAGTAATGAAATTGTAGTTTTTAAGTTTTAGGGGTATATAAAAATGGAGGCGCTGAAAAAGAATTGATTTCCACAGGGGGCGGTAAAAGGAAATTAGTTTAATAATCACAGATATAGTGTTAAATGACAATAAAGTTGTGAAAGCTTGAGTTCATCCAGAATTCTCTAGCTCATATTTTGTTAGGTAATGTAAACACAACAACTGGTGGTAAGTCGGTTTCCGGAGACCGTTGCATCCTACAAACAGCAGCCGTAGTAAAGGGTACTGTATATTAGTGAAATTACTGGGGTAACGAGACTTAAAAGCTTATGTATGTACCATGATAATTAGCGCCTCGTTATTATGAACAAGCGTGTCACTAACCATCAGGTGAACGTCTTGCATATCTCATCGACTAAAAAAAACAACAAAGCAACAGCCGACTCGCAATATGAGGGTAGTAGCTAACCACAGCAGGAATCATACAAACTCTTTATCACGTGGCCCCGGAATCGATTGAGACACCTCCATGTTACCAAGCAAACGGCAAGCCTGAGTAAATTTACAGTTGTTTTCTGAACGGAGATTCCGTGACCTCTACAAATGCTGAGGACGACCACCGTTGGGCTTTTAATGGGTAAATCTCCACATAACCTGACTTCCCCGAGAAGGAAAAGTATCTTTTCGAAGATTCCCCCTCGAAAAAAAAACCCTGAACAACTTACCACGGACGCATTTAAATTTGAATTTTTTTCTGTTAAATTATGACAAGTAATATAAAGTTACGTCAGCCAGAAAAGACGAATAACTTATTCATCTAACTGTAAAAATACTATAGTACAGTACTTGATTCATCTTTTATTTATATATCTTATTTATCTAATGCTCTTCTACATATGAACAGAATAAATAAATATATTATTTAAATATATTTTAATAACAGATAAATTTGATACATTGAAGCATAACATTGACCTAGTTTGGGGATCAAGGGAAATTTGTTAAAATAAAGTTCAATGTCTCAATGGCACAATGTGCTGCAGTGTATATTATCTTAACTTGCGGTAATTTGTTATAGGTGTAAATATTACCAGCAGGTGAACGATCTGTTCATCGCATCGCTTTATCGAATCGAAATTATTAATAGAGATGTGGAACAGTGTGAAGGTATACAGACATACCAACTATCTGCTAGTGGAAGGTCTCGGTACCGGAGACCGTCTAGGTAGGTACCACCGCAGCTCCTATTGCAGCCTACAAACAGCAGCCGTAGCGAAGTGTACTATAGCTAGTAAAATTACTGGAGTAACGGAACTGAACATGTTACTTGTCAAGGCGACAAGCGCGATGTGGTGCTGTATACCATCTCAGCGCCACGTTATGATCACTTACTATCAGGTGAACGTCTCGCTGATCTAGTGGCCTCATCTAAATAGAAGAACTGATCATCGCATCGCTTAGTCGAATTGAAATAATTACTGAAGTTACGAGACAGTGTGAATGTATGTAAAGATTCCCAACTAGCAGCATACTGTTAACAGCAGATATATCACTTACCATCAGCTAAGTGTCTTGTTCGTAACGGTTTAAAAAATATATATACATACTGGAAAATCTTCATAAAAGTCTTTTTCAAACCATCGCACGACCAACGGCAGCCGACACCAGGGGCCAACCCTTAACATTTCGGACAATACCCGAATTTTAAACTTGAGCTCAGTCTCCTTTCTCGGTATTTTCCTTAAATTTAAATATTGCAACCTAGTTGTCTTGTTGGGATTCTGCCACGCCCATTCGAACTACAAACACAATTACATTTAATTATATTAAAGAATTTCATTCCTGACACAATATAAATGGAAAATTAAATTCTCTATAAAACATAATTTGCCTTATACCTTATTGAATACTGGCCTTGTGATCATGATCTTGGAATTTTATGACATATATTATTTACCTTGTGCAAAAATTTAATCTAGTCTATAAATACAACAGCCACACTACTATAATAATAGTACATTGATTACACAAATTTATGCTCAAATTGATAATATTGACTTTTAATAGTACACATGTATTTAATTTTTTACATTATTATTAAAATAATATGTTTATAGTAAATTTGTATGCAGTTTCAAAATAGAATTTTGGAAAATAAATGAATTAGTTACATTTCACTAAAATAATTTATAAAGGAGCGCAAATATAAATTTTGTGAAAGGTCCGGCAGTAAGACTATAATAGCTAATAATTATAGAAAACTCTGATAGTAAAAGAAAAACAACTAACTCTTAGAGCTGATATGTTGTTTGGAAAGCCATGAACAATCATCACCATTTTCCTGAAATGAAAGATTATTTATAACAACATTTGAGAATTAAATCACATTGATACGATTAGTTCCAATAGCACCAATAGTTCATTAGTTGTTGCTGATATTTTGTTTTCCATGGCAAAGAAAGATTTTGAAATCTAAACTGGTGATGTAGAAAGAAAATAAAAATATGTTTGTCATTCTGTTTGTAAAATATACCATCAGTAGTTAACTAAACCCAAAATTATAAGTAAAGAGAATGTCTATGTTAAAAATAAATCTGAGATTACCTTTTTTTTTTCATTCCTAATTTGTTCATCTTCATCTGCTCCTGTATTCATAATATGAGCAAAAAATGTACTACTAATAAATTCTATTACTATAAAGACATGTAATAATGATTTAATTATTAGAGAGGCTCATAAGTATAAACTCATTTGTCCATTAAAAAAATTGTTTAATACAATTCTTTGCTTTATTTTTATTACTGCAATAAAATGGCGCGAAAATAGGAAACAACTTACCAAGGTCCCTTATTATTTGTGCGATAAGCTCCTCCAGCCCAGGTCCCACGATTATGTTGCTTAATTCTTCTGTTTGGGTCTCTCGTATAACCAATATAAGTTCTCCCTTTATATTTAGGGTTTATACAATATAATAAATAAACACCGAAAAAATCTTCCACAACCTCCGCTTCTGACATTTTTTCTCTATTCATAACAACTCATCGCTAACATATTACATGAAAATCTTATTCTATGTTCTAAGAAATTTTATTAAAAAACATTTAATACACTATGAGGTTATAATAAAACGGCGGTTTATATTTACATTTTTAATGAAAACAAACAAATACAATAAATAATAGAATCGCTTGCATAGACTGGGAAAAAATACTTTTGGTTTAATAAAACTAATCTTCATTTTCAATAAATTTAAATTAATCACTAAAAAATTATAATGCAGTCCCATTTTTATTTTCTGTAGAACTTAAATAACTTATTAGTTTTATCTTATGTTTGAAATCTTTAATTGCCATATAAAAAAAACTTTATTTTTCCCGTAGAATTGACATTTATAATCAAAAACAAAAATGTAAGTTCATTTGAATATAATGAAATATTTTTCTACTTAATATAATATATCACTGTAAATAGTGTTTATCAGTTTCTACAAAAGAATAGCTTTTTAAGTATAAAATGGAAGATACAGCAAATAATAAAATTAAACAGTTATGTGGAATGTAAGTCCAGCAAATTTTTGGCTGTATTATTTAACAAAGTTCGTGGTAGTTTAAATTTATTTATATTTCCAGATGTGATGTCAACATAAGTAAATATAGCTGTCCGCGATGTGAAATATTTTATTGCTCACTAGATTGTTATAAATCGGAAAAGCATATAGATTGTTCTGAAAGTTTCTATAGAGATTGTGTCAATGAAGAACTTTCCTCCTATCACGCAGGAGATGAAGCCAAACAAAAAATGCTTGATATTCTTAAGAGAGCTCACAATGATAATGCAAATGAAGATATCAATGACGAATTAGAAGAAATTGATTGTGTAGAAGATGATATTGATTCAGATGACGATGTAGAAATAGATTTACATGAACGAATAAAAGGTCTAAACCTAGATGATGCGGACGCCCTGTGGAATGCTCTCACTGAAGATGAGCGTAATGAATTTGAAGGTTTAATTCATGGGGATGTGGGTTCTATTTTACCGCAGTGGGAGCCATGGTGGATGTACCACAAAAATAAACCACTTGTAGAGGAAGTTCAAAGTTCTGATACTGTAGAAGAGCATCTTAAAAAGTGTCCACATTTAAAAGTTGTCCCAAAATTTGATACATTAACGGTATGTCACAATTAATATTGTAAACAACTATAAAACCATTTATATAATAGTTATACTTTTGTTACTGTTCAATGCAGAAATTATTATCGAATACACTGTTGCTTAATAAAGCTTAATAACAGATATTTTTATTATAATTTATCTAGATATCTAAAACGCTGCCTTGTCTTCGTTACAGAAAATCAAACCTTCTCCAGCTATAACTTTTAACATTGCAAATGTTATTGCTTCATATGTTTTTATCATGAGGTACTTCAATGGAGATTTGGAAATAATGGAAGCTGTCACTCATCTAATGGACATCTGCACAAATCTTAATATGAACACCAATTTTGAAGAATTAGATACAGCTGTAGAATCAGTTGCACAGAGATGTCTCCTGGTATAATTTTGCCAAATTTTTAACTATTATTATTTAAGCATATAACTTTGTAATTAAATACTTGTTTTCACAAGAAAAGAGTTAAAAGACAAATAATGAGATGAGGACTAGCATGTATTGATTAAGTGATTACAAACTAAGCATTTTAAAAACTTATGCTATGTTAAAGTCTCTTCAGATAAGTTTAGTACAAAGTAAAAGAAATTCCTATCAAAACCTTTTTATTTTCATATTGAAAATTAAGACTAAAATACTATTTATTTGTATACATATTCAAAATATTGCAAAAAATTATGACATAGATTTAACTTTCAGAGTGAAATTATTGAAACCGACAAAATCAGCTTAAATGTTATGAGACATGACACCATTTTAATATTAAATGGTCCCAGTGCTAAAGATAAATCATACTACTGCAGAGCGGCTCTCTCTGATCTCATAGAAATGTTCAACCAAGCCAAAGCCCAGGCGAAAGATACAAATAAGGATAACGTTAAGACTAAGGAAAACAAAGGAAGATTCTCAAAAAAATTCCCTGAGAACACTAAGGAGTACTTGCCCAAGTTAGATATAAGTAAAGTTAAGAAAAGTATTAAAAAATTGGAATTCTATTTATCATTTATTGAAAGCTGTGATAATAATATTGATGTTCTATAAATAAATATTCAATATTATAATAAACATTTAATTTGACATCTGTAATTTCAATTCATCCTTGAATTTAAATTTATATGAAAACTAAAACAATCTCATTTACTTTTAAATTAGTGTAACTGTTTTTAATATTAATATAATATTTATGCCCATATCTGTAGTGAAGGTTTATTATTTTCTCTTCACAACCAGAAAAAAAAGGGAAGATGGAAACCTTGTGATATAAGGGTCGGTTATGTTTATCTTTATTTTTTATTCAACAAGGCAACATCACAAGCAGTGTTCACCTGATTAAGTGATACACTTGGCTATAAGAACAGCGCTGTTAAGATCGTACACAGCACCACATTGCGCTCTTTCCCTGGATACATAAGGTCTTAATCTCGTTACCCCAGTAATTTTTAACGTTAACCAGTCTACTGAGGACGTAGCGTATGTCACACATCTCTGCGGCAAAGCTCACGAGAGGAACGGGAAAGCAATACCGGTTTCCCTGGATGTCTCGAAAGCTTTTGACAGGGTCTGACACGATGGCGATCTAAGCAAGCTTCCTGTATAAGGTAAATCCGTCGGTTTGGTCAGTGGGATAAAGGATTTCTTGAGTGATCGAGTGCTCCGCTTTGTCGTCGACGGATCTTCATCCGAACCGATGCGGATCAACGCTGGTATTCCTCAAGGATCTGTTCTCTCAGCTACTCTTTTCTTGCTGCACATAAATCATCTGCTCATACCCGGAACTTTTGGGTACACGGACACGAGTACAGTTGTAGGGATATTCATGCTGAATGGATAGGCCGGTGGTAATGAGGTCCGGCTTGCGAGGGAGGCCATGGTTGAGCGTTTGAATCTCACTTTACAGGCGATCTCTGGATAGGGTGATGCCAATCTTGTGAGGTTCAATGCTCCCAAAGCACAGGACTGTTTTTCCACCGCCAAAAGGAGCCAGCTTATCATGGCTCCTACTTTTCGGATTGTGTCCTTGAGAGTTACCGACTGTCTCCAACTATTGGGTGTGGAGATTTTTTTTTTATAACATCTGAGAGGCAAACGAGCAAAACGGGTCACCTGATGGTAAGTGATTCACCGCCGCCCATGGTCACCAGCGATGCCAGTGCGTTGCCTACCCTTAAGATAACAATATGCTCTTTTCTTGAATAACCCAATGTCGCAGTTGTTGGGGAAGACCGAGATTTCGATGGACCTCAACTATAGATAATTCATTGAGTCAAAACACAAGATAGCTGCAAGGAATCTGAGTTCCTTGCTAAAATGCGGCAATACTTCACTCCAGGATAGCTTTTGACCCTATATAAAGCACAGGTCCGGTCGTGTGTGGAGTATTGTAGCCATATCTTGGCAGGTGCTGCGAAAACTCTTCTTGCAGCACTAACTTGCTGGAGAGACGGGCCAAGAAATTAGTTTGTGATCAAGAACTTGTCTTAGCTAGATTAGATCCGCCTAATCACAGGCGCCGAGTGGCCAGTCAGTGTTTTACAGGATTCATTTCAGGCAGTGTGCGCTGGAATTGCATGAAAATGCAATTCATCCATCCCCTTTCCACTACCGGACGACCAGACTCCCTCCTTATGTTGAGGACATCCCCAGTATAGGCACAAAGAGGTTAGGCTCCTCACTTATAATAAGCACAGCAAAGGACTGGAACAAATTGCTGGCGTCAATGTTCCCGTCCAAATACGATGTGGGCGTCTTCAAGAAAAGAGTGAATACGTATTTGTTAGGTTACTGCGCTTTACGACCATTTACCATATCATCACTTAACACCAGGTGGGATCGTGGTCAAGCATTGACCAGTAACTTTGTAAAAAAAATTCACCAGCATATAGCCCTTTAAACCGGAACACAGTAATGTTTGCACAGTACTATTTGGCGGATACGATAGAAGCCTACCTCAGTTAAATTATTCTTTTATCTTATTTATTTACTCCATAGATTTTTTAAGAAAACATACATTTTCTATTATCATGAAAAAATATTGAAAGTATAATAAATAAATTAAGAGAACATTTTTAATATCATATTTTATTTTAACAAAAAAATTATGAAGAGGAATGTCTAAATACCTTTAATAAATTTAAAATACATAAACAATTCACTGCAATCTAAGAAAATATTAACATTATTTTACACAAGAACAAACAAGTTTTTAATATGTAAAGGCAGTGTGCTTTGATATTACTAAAATAAATATGTGATTGTATTATTCTATTTACATAGGTTCTGTTACAAATATACCAGAGCAAAACTGTAAAGGAAATAAACCTTAATAAAAAAAGTATATACTTTAATAGCATTAATGGTGAATATATATTTTACAATAAGCATACTATTTAAGTAGAAATGTAAGATTTTAAGGATATGCATAAAATATAAAATCTAGTGCTATTTAGTAAATTTTCACAACAAGGAATTCTGACGAGGTATTAATATTATTTTTATACAACAAACAGTTAAGTCTCGTTACCCCAGTAAATTTACTAGTTCACAACTGCCTTCAAACCGTAACATAGTAATGTTTGCGCACTACTGTTCGGCGGCAGATGGCGCTGCGGTGAACCTCCACGGTCTTCGACTAGCCAGTAAGCATAATATACGCATAAATATTCTAAAATCACTGAATAACAATTCAAAATTAATACTTTTATTAATATCAATAATAATTTCTACAGGACTAAACATTAAACACATGAATTTAAAATTATACTCATTTGACTACAAATTAAAGTATGAACATTTAATCATGTTGTTTAACAATAAAAATAAATCTAATATTAATATAATCGAAATAATAATAGCATTAAATATCAATTTTTCAAGACATTGTAAAACATATGTAATTGGAGTGAAATCGATTTATTAATATTTTTTAAAGAAATCGTGTATTTTTAAAGTAAATTGTATTATATTGAAGTACTTGTTACGTAATGATTTCTATTCTCCCTATTTTCTTTGTATTAATTATCTGTGGTCTAATAACATTCAACATTATATTAAAATAAAGTATATTAAAATCTGTTATCAATGCTATACTTAAATATTGTACTTAAAAAAATCTGTCAACTACTAGAAGCGTCTAAACATAAGCAAAAGTTATATCACAATAAATAAAAATGTGTTCATTAAAAAAAAATACCAATTAAGCATTAATATACAGAAATTTGACACTTTTAGTAATTTTTTCATCTGATGATGATATGTCTGCTCTTAATGATGGGCTAGTTAAGATGATATACACAGCACTACATTGTGCGCGTCGCTTTGAGACATAAGATGTTAAGTCTAGTTAATTCAGTAATTTCACTACATATAACCGATTATAAACTGGTAATAGTAATCTTACTACACTACTGTTGACGACAGACATAGACGCTGCGTTGGTACTAGTTTAAGTCACTGAAGATATACCCATATATATTAACAACAAATTTTTATAGTTTTTTTTTCAATTTAAAACTTTCATTAACATTATTAACACCAATAAAGCTTATAATATCGATGTTTTTATAATTTCAATAATAGACTGAGCAGTGACGGGTTCGCTGTATTCAGTTCTTTATCTGCAAGTACAATTTTTTTAATCTACACTCCGCTAACACTTGATCTAAATTTGGACACAGAGCAGTAAAGAAACATTTAGACTAAAGAGTTAGGTATTAAAGAAAGTAGCTCTGACCTAAATCTGATTTGCATTTACATGTTACTATCCATTATTTCCATAAACAAAATAATTATATATTATAAAACATAATATGAATATCTAAGTGTAAAGGGAAATCCACAGGTAACTATGTGAACTATTCGCTATAAAATATGCAAGTAGGAAAAGAGGTGAGCAGATTCTATCCTCTATGGGCATTATTAATCCCCTGTGTTTATGGTCATGCACCAAATTAAATCTTAATCTAACAGTATAAGTACCCCAACCATTTTGTTCCACTCTCCCATTTTATCTATTCCCATAATCACTACCATAACCAATGGATATATAATATATATAGATATAGTGGCAATACTGTCTCGTTACCTCAGTAATTTCATTAGCTACAACGCAATTCGTACATGAAAAGCGCTAATTGTAAGGTTCATTTTATAATATCCCTTTTAATAATTTAATTAGAATACGTGATTTTTGCTTTCATTATTTTTTTTATTCAACAAGAATATGAACGAAGTAAATAGACTAACGAACCATTTAGCTCATGGTAACTGCGCGACTGCACAGCAAGGATTTTGACACTGCTCTTTTTGTCAAGTGATATAGGATGTTAAGTTTCATTATTGTAGTACCTTTATCAAATCTAGAAAGTCTACAACAAGAAAACAGTAATGTTTGCATACTACTGCTTGTCAAATTTAATACGGTATTTGGTTCTGATAATATTGTATCATATCGTAAGTTCTGGTTCTGAAGTTGAGGAAGGAGTTCCGTATAACTGAGAGCATGTATGCCGCTGCCTCTTTCTCCGTGGAGTTTGGCGCGAAGCGAGATCGGAGGAGACGGATTGTCTGTCCCCGGAAGCACGGCAAACCGGTGTCCAACATTAGCGACACCATTGATATTATAGCTTCTTGATATGGTCTGAAAAAAATTATTAATATACTTATTTATTATTTAAGAACTTTATCTGCACACATAGAGGTACAAAAAGGCGGGCTTAATGCCAAAAGGCATTCTCTCCCAGTCTACCTAAGGATTGAGCAGAGAACTTAACTAGGGGAGCATCACTACTTAAGTTCTCTGCTACTTTTGCTGCTTCTGCTTCTGCTACTTTTTTACTACCTATGTTAGTTTTAACGCGCTACTGCAGTAGCTCGTTAAAACTAACATAGGTAGTAAATTTTGTTATACTTAATAAATATACTACTATTATTATAAAAGTAATGAATTGGTGCTTACAAACACAAAAAGACATTTACTGTGAGAAAAGTCAATAAATAAATAAAATATACATACATTCATGATAATGATATATACATATAAAGAACTCTTAACGGCTAAGACAGCGCTTTATACACAAAGTTGTGTTCTTACCTAACTGCCAAGAACGCCTGAACACACAGTTCGCAGAACCAACGGAAAGGGGGCGCCTCCATCTTTCCGCCCATCACCATTACCATCTCGTCGGTCAGCTTGATATCCGGCTCAAAGCCCAGGTTACCGCCGGGCGAGGACTCGAACATGAAACCGAAATCTGCGAAACCGTAAGAATCAGAATATAATCAAGCTCTAGTCAACGGAGAAGGCTGCACCAGTGCTTTTCCACCACTTAATATTATAAGTTTAAATTGTAGATTCTGGAGAACGAAAATATCGTGAGGAAATAGACATGTTCCAAAAATAACTGACCAGCGAGGTGGATACATAACTTTCACTTTCTTTTTGTTAGAAACAAAGCCTCGAGTCTCGGTAATGAGGAAAAGGAATAAACATTTCACTCACATTGTGATATCAAATCGAGAATTAAATAATTAACTATTTAGCAATACTGGAATGAAATTTTCACATATTTTCATAACTATCATCAGACAGAGGCATTTCACCCCTGCACATATATCTCTTGGAAAGCTACATAAAGATATTTTCGATTATATATATCTGGTTGATCATATGAAAATGTAAACACTAAGAAACGTTATTAATAATAGTCTTTACCTATATGTATGATATGTCCGTCCGTGTCGAGCATAATGTTGCCGTTGTGGCGATCCTTGATCTGAAGAAGGAAGCCGATCACGCTGTACGCGGCCATGGACGTCACGAAGCAACGTCTGGCGGCCTAAAAGTTAACAACGAGGGATATATACTTTATTAATCTACAATGGGCTAATATATTTTACCACAATTTCACATCGTATGAAGTGACAATAAAACTGCGATGACGAAACCTATTCACGTAGAATGCTTCAGTTTTCGTATGTAGAAAATATAGCAGTGCTCCTAAAGCTACCATAATATGTAACATCCAATTAAAATTCATAAATTATAGTGTATAGGATTTACTACAGTTCCATTTTTATTTATTTTTAAACACTATCTATTATACATAGATGTTTAAAAATATCAAAACAAATATTAAAAGATAAACATGGATAAATACAAAATTGTATGTGAGTCATTATCTAAGCCTGAGCATTAAATAAATAAACGCATAATCTCGACCAACATGTTTTAAAAAATTTATTATCCTGGGTAATTTTGAACTAAATCAATAAAAAGCCAATATTCACACAGAATCTATTATCAAAAATTAGAATACTTTTTCATAAATTAGCTTATGTTCTAGTACTATTATAATCCTCATTCTTCTTGTCATAACTATTCATATCCATATTCATATCCAGAGGTTGCCTTTGTATGAAAATAATTGAGGCCCTTACACAAGTTCCTGTGGACATGTTAATAGTGTCCATTGTCATATCACAGTCACGAATAATCTAAATTAGCACTGAAATATGTAAATACCTGAAATTCTCTTGTTGTCTCATCTCCATATTTCTTTATGAAGTATTCATACATTCCAATGTCTGTTTGCCTGCCCAACTGATCACGTGATTTTGCGTTAGGCACGCACTCGATTACGCCACACTATCGGAAAAAAGTCTCTTAATATTCATGAACACTATAGTACCACAAAACAAAATAGCTGAACCAAAAAGAGATTCATTTATTTTGTAGAGTAAAATTTATTGCTAATAAAAGTTCCACTCACTACCTTAACTATAAAATGAGATTTATCAACTTTATTATTTATAAATGTTTTGTATAGTACAGATGGCAACACTAACTCTCCACCTTCTATAGAAAAAAGGAGTAAAAGACGGTGGAGCAATGGTATTAGCGATCTGGTATACAACAGATATGTGAAAAACAGGACCGATCAGTAAGAAGACCTTTGGGATAAGCCGTATGTATATCGGCTGATGATCATGAATAGCAAAAAAGTCTTAACACGCATCTGAAGTAGATATAGTTTGCCTGAAACTAAATTTAATGATAAAAGTCGACTAACCCCAGGCGCTGTTGCAACAACTTTATATGGGAATAGGTAAAGATCCAGGCCGACTTGTTGGAAGATATTCTTGAATAGGGATATCACTTGTAGAGCCAACATGTCTTGCCTGACGTCATCGCCCACTTTAAAAATAGCGGCTTGCCAGGTTTCTGCTGCTATTGCAGTGTACCGGTCTTTACCTTCTTCCTAATAAATAAAAAAAAATATTATATGCACGTACATATATTAAAACGGAGAAATAAAATAATGAATTAATATAACTTTCTCTACAGTACAAATGATAAGGACTCATAATAACCCCTTGACATTTGCAGTAATTTTTTTTAAATGAGGTATGACCACCCCACGTAATTGTAAGCGAAGAAGTTATATTTGAGGAGAAATCGTTCTTAGAAGGAGGTTCCTCCTCCAAAGACCTTATTGAATAGAGAACCATTTTTCAAATATAGCTAAAATTAGGAAACCACACCATTTTTATTTATATTAACATTAATTAACTATTATCTACTTACGGTAGGCGGATCCTCGCCAGATGCTATAGCCATGGCTACCGCCTCCATCTCTGCAATACCGTACTTGCGCACCCTAAATCTCGCCAGGTAAGGCGCTTTAGCAGCGCTTTGCATTGGTGTACCTAATCAAAAATCCATAAAAATCAATTATATTACACATATACTAGATTTATTAAAAAACGGTTCCTATAACCACAATATTTTTGCCATCTTAACACAGAATTTCACTCAGTTTTATTTACAAATAAATATAGACTATATTTAAATTCCTGTAATATATTACTATTGAACTACTAAGGAAATAATAATTATAAAGAGTTTATGCATGTTGCCACAGCAGAGACTAAAGGCCAATCTCTCTATAATAAAAGAATCCTGGCCGTTTATTCACGACACTGGTATAGTGTAGGTTGATTGATACATATTCATGAAATGACCCTAAACATAATCCAAAGTTTTGTTATGATCTTTTCATTTACTGGAAGCTCAAGTTATCGAAGCCGCGCCTCTTCAAATTAAGTTATAAAATTAAATAAACCTTTATGTTTTTCAATTTATAAAAATTAGCAATAACAATTTTTAGCTAAACTCAACAATAATATAAACATACCGCTTTTATAATCTATATCAATCACCATAGAATCAGGATTAGAAGGCAGGTAACATCCAGGTTGTACCTGAAAAAAACGTGAGAATCAAATTAAAAATAAAACTGTCCGTGATATTTTTTTTATCTAAAACGGGTTTAAGCTTGACTTCATTTTCATACAGTCTTAAGCGACAAAGAACACAATCAACTATAAAACAACATTCCGAAGTAGTCAACACAACAATTTCACTAACTACAGGCACTCATCAACCTAGAGCACAGTAATGTTTGCACACTACTGTTTCGAAGCAAAAACGGTTAATACAGTTGTACCGACGTAAACCAGTAATAGACCTATGAGATTTATGTAGTAATGTGTATGTATTTACCTTAACATTTTTAAGCGCCTCTAAACAGGCTCGTTTTCGTTCCGCTCCCTTCGGATAAGGTCGGATGATGCCGCTTATATTCGTGATTTGTTTAAAGAAGTCGAACTCCCTCTCGTGGAAAGCTTTGGCCGGTCCCGAGAGACCATCAACGATGCTCTTTGTTAACGCTTCCAGAATGTCGTAAAGAGCTACTGCGGAAAACGGAAAATATGTCAATAGTCACACAAACAATATTTTTTTTTAATTATAATTGGAACGATCGTTTACCTGTTGGTGATCGTCCTCCATATAATAATAAGTCATTTAACCGAAATGTACCGCGCCAAAATTGTAATCGTTACTTTCAGACTGAAGATTCGCTCTTACCCTAGTTATTTCACTAGGTTACAACTCTCTTACAACCGAAACACATTAATGTTTGTATACTATTGTCCGATGCCAGAAATAGGCTCTGCGATGTTATTTATTTAGATTGAATCTGGCGAGGGAGACTTACTAACAGTAAATTAAAATAGAATATTTTTCCATAACAATTACGAATAAAAACAAAATCTTTATAACGAAACACTAAAAGTGTTGCAGAAAATATTTAAACATTTTTTTAATTATTACTAACTTTATTCTTGACTATTCCATAACTAACAGAAAATTGGTTTACATACAAGATAGCTATCATAACAATAAGTACATACGTATATCTATCTTGTTCCAAAGCGCTTAAACGATTGCTTTCAATAAAATCGAAGGGCAATTGTTTGGCTTCAGAGCCATACATTTTTTATTTATGTTACGGTTATTTTTATTCAACCGGCCCATTTATCACACTAGATAGTTTAAACACACCGTCTTTATGTTGCATCTCCTCGTCTGTATACATATTCGTGTGCATGTTCCATATCAGTTGGTGAGCGACCACCTGAGACTTCTTAGCCAATGACTTTATTAGCTCCGCTACATATCCCATCTGTTACAAAAAAATTACAACATTATTTTCCAGTTATCACAAAAACGTACTAACTACTTAAACAGCACGAAAAACTTGTAACCACTAAATAATATGTGACAATTCTCTCAATTATACTCAATTTGATGATGATTATAAAAAAAATTGTGTCTAAAACCTGTACGGAAGGCGTGTCATAAAAAACGACTAAGTGGAAACATCTCCAAGGGAAAAAAAGCAGCTATTTCTGTGACCTGGATCATATCGTACACTAAAAACACCAATTCTGCCGCCGGCGAGCACTTCGGCGACCACTGATATTTTGATAAGCGTAGCCTTTACAGTAATCCGTCTTTATAAAAAAAAAACTACCCCAATTAGAAGAAGGCAATGTCCTCTGCTAGATATTAATAGACTAAAACGATGACCATGGCACCATAAAGCGATCGTATCGAAGTAGTAAAATATAAATAAACACGTTAAAATCGGTAAAATTTAGTTTTATTTAAATAAAAAGAAATTAATATGCTTTTAAGAAAAAAATAAATCGCTTTTAAGGATTCTACAAGAATATAGTTCTTACAGTATCATGACGCAGAGCTTGAACCAACTGTGGGATGTAGAGTAGCACGGCGGAGGAAGGATATGACGTGAGTGTTGTGACGGCTGCCTGGGCTGAGAGCGGATGAGGCGGGTACTGTCGACTGAAGTACGACAGCGCTTCTACTGGACTAACGCGGGCCCAAGTAACCATGTGAACCAGCTGTGGATGTGATGATTACAAATACACAGGTACAAAATAAAATATGATACACAGGTAACTTGAGTATTGCTTAAAAATATCAAGTAGTCTAAATAATTTTTTTTTTTAATAGACAAAGTTTTAAATCGGTTTTTAATCAATTTATCGTATAGAAAATCTAAATAGAAAATCCATCAAAGATATGAAACAATATATTATTATTTGTCATCTAAACTTAGATTCGATAATCTTTCTCACTTAACACACTGAGACCGAAGTCAAAGGTTTGTCAATAGAAGATAAAAAAAAAATTAAACTTGCCTCGTGCGCATCGCCAAGTAACGTCTCAGTAGTGACCAAAAACTTAAGAGCTTGTGGAATGTGACAAACTGAAGTCGGCTGTGACTGCACCTTTCTCTTTATCTCCTTTACAATTGCCTCGTTTTTCAACCTGTATTAAATCCAATCATTACCACACAAATATTAACTTTTGATAATAAATAAACAGAGTATAGGAAGGTATTTTCTTATTAATAATATTACTATGACTCATTCTTTTTTTCCTCTTTCAAAGATACAGCAACAGATGACTGAAGATTTAAAGTTTTCCTTGTGATTCAAAACGGTGACTGTTATGTGATTTTGTGTAATTATCCTTATAACCTCTTTATTATCTAATGTAAATCTCACACCTCTCAGGCAGGAACACGGCAAGAGCAGGGCTAATGTCCCACGCGTGCTTGGCGTAGTCGCGCCATGTGCGCTCCGTGTTCGGCTTGGAGCGCCACGTCGCGATGTTGTCCTCGCCGGGTACTGCCTGCTCGGGCCGCGCGTGGGGGTTGTGCCACGTCACCAGCACCTCGATCTCTACCGCCTGTAAATTACCATGTTTGTATAAAAATCTATAATACTTATTTTTTTCATTCGTTAAAAAGACTAAACGGACGAGACCTCCTCATTGTAGATAATACTGCCTGCCCATAAATAAATGACGGGAGCTGAAATGGTATACACAGAACAACATTGTACTCGTTGTCATGATACATAAGATGTTTTCTCGTTACCATAGTAATTTCACATTTATAACAATGAATTATAGAAGCAATTTCATATTATTAATTAAATATATTTACATTCATTCAGGACGTCCCTTGATAGACCTTTGTCTAACTTGCCTGCTGATGATGACGTCAAATATATAGAAGATAACGGTACGAATTTATTGTAGTTACAATATCTTGTAAAATATAAATAATACCATTAGCTCCAAGATTAAATTCCTCTTTCTAACGTAATCTTTGACGAAGGTATCTTGAGACTTATTGGGTGGTTTGACACTGCGGTTGGAGCGCTTGCCTGCTATACTCCCCGCCCCACTGCTAAGCGTTGTTGTTGACATTGGCACCTGTCAAAGTTTTTTTTATTAAAAGAAGCAACAAGACGAAGGGAAGGTTGACTAGATGTTAAATAATACACCTACACATCCTTTAAATCGGAACACAGTAATATAGCAGAAACAGAGTAGCAGTGGTACCTACGTACAACAGTGAATACCGTGATAGCGGCCTATGGGATGTGGTGAGGTCTGATGTGTACAATATAAAAATTACCGTATTAATCCAACCGGTGGTCTGACGACTGCCTATATCGCTGCTGTTAATCGAAGAACGGTTGTCAGTGGGAGAATTTGAGGTGTATACACTTTGCTGGCTGCTCGGACCAATCGTGTCAAATTCCGCTGAAAAGGAAAGTAAATTTTTAAAAAGTAGTTTACAAAAATCCATCATAAAAAATAAAAAGCGAAGAGAAACTTTTAAGCACCTCCTCACCCAGCTGTGCCATTCCTGTCCTTCCTAGTTTAACTCCAATTTGTTCTAGACCGTAATGTACTTTTTTGTTATGTAGTAATAATACATTAAACAATAAGCTATTGGATACGGCAAAAAAAAACCTTAAGCAATATTTACTAACTGCAATGTTACTTAAATACTAATATTACATGGAATTAAAAAAAATTTAAATCTTCTGTTCTGTTTTTAATTAAAACAAAAAATACCTAATTAATCAACTATTACAACTTACCGCCAATGTCACTGCTCTTTAAATATTTCTTATCGGAGTGCATGAGCTGCCAGAACTTGATAAGTGACATGATGTCCTCTCTTAAAGCTCCTGAGCTTTTAGAAGGGCATTGGAGACCTCTGCAAAAGTAATCTAGACAGACGCTGTACACCCGCTCCCTCAAAATGTTGCGAGCTAACGAACGCGGCAATATATCCCCTTGGAGGAGGGAGAGTCCGCACGATAATAATCTGTAAGAAATAAACCACAAGATTGTTTTTAACTAGTGAATGGTATTTTCTGTTGGATCAGTGGGTATGTAGTCAACTATAATAAGCACTTAAATTACTTCAGATCACTTTGAATGTTTCAGAGTTGAACAATGACGTCACGCTGCACGTAGCGACGTATACAACAGATTTCACGTCTTCATATAATATTAGTAGTAATAAAGGTACTAAAAAAATAATAAATACGATAATTTAGTCATTAAAAAAAACTTACTTGAATCTAACACCGGCCGCTTCGACGTGTCTATTGATGTGATCCCTTATGTCTCCGACAGTTATGGGCAAAGACCTAGTTGAAAAATAAGCAAACTGATGAGATCTGAATATTCAAGCAAGGCATTAAGTCGACCTTTACACAATGTGCATAAATAAATAAATTAAATATTATAAAAAATGTTATATAGGCTATACAATACTAACATAATGTAATAGCTACAGTTAAATGTCTTGTTTTAGTATTTAGTAACAGAAGAGAAAAACAAATTGACACAATTTTTTTCTTTTCTCTTAAACAAAACATAAATTTTTATAAAGTAGACTGATAAAGCAGTTTAAAAAAATACAACCTCGAAGATACTACAAAGTTATTCGCAAGAATAAGTACAAAGATTATATAAATAAACACTTTTTTATAGGTTTGCACTACTGAGACCAGGACCTTCCCTTACAAAGACGCCGGTTATGTACCGCGTTGCCAATTGAGGTTTGCTCGATATCACATCCACAATAATTATTCTTGGACCCTGTCGGCTTTCACAGAATGTTTTACATCACCAGTAGCTCAAGCTCAAAGGTGATTTCATCCGCACCTTTATATCTTTAAATCGAAGCAAAAAAAAATACAGGCGCCTTACAAATTGAAACGGCTTCCAATTTTAACAACCTTTATATACATAAATATTATTCTAAGCATTTTTATAATATACATAATACAAGTTACCTGTGGAGAAGACTCGCTAACATTTCGACCTTCTCCAAGCTATTGTATTTTGCGGTGTCAGCGACCTCGCACAGGTATCGAACCCACACCGCGTGCGGAGCAACAAACGGAGGTCTTGGCTCTAGTTTAGCACCTTAAAAATTAAACATTATTTTATGATTACAAATTTAGAATATCAATTTACTAAAAACAGATACTGTTACCAAGTGACTGCCTTACCCTTCTGTCCAAATATAAAAAAACCTAACTACTATCAAATCTACATACAATTTAATAAGACATACGTTAAAATTTTTCATCATGAGTTATATTTTTAATATTCACCATAAAGTTTTTCTGAATCAAAACGGTGTGTACCGAATGAGTACATTTCAGAACTTCTCATTCTAACAGAATTCGAACCGGATATTGATTGGCGAACTGAAATATTAAATATCCATAGTCTTATGTAGACATCTACAGATTGTTCAAATTATTCTGGTATTTTTCTACCCTGACCACAGAATTAAATTACGTTAAAACTAATGATATGAACGTGTAATACAAATTACAGTAAAAAATAAGACACTCACCAAAAACAATTATTTTTAAGAAATTATCATATATTTATCTTCCCTCAAAAGTTTTAAGTGTGACTGATGATTAAGCGAAGTGGTTAGAAGAAACTTTTTGTAATCGTCTTCAACAAAGTATTATTTAACATATTTTCAGACCATTAATAATAATTAACTCACATAAATGTATTTATAAATAACTATTATGAATTCAAAAATATACACAGATTATGTACTTCTTTCTACCCAATGTTTAATAAATGAAATGATGCGCAAAAAGCCTGAATATAAAATTATAAAATAAAAATTAACTCTACCTTCATATGCAGCTAACGGGCTGATCTCTTCGTGCTGTTTAGAGAATAGTCCCATTTTCCTATCTACTGTACTCTGCCAGGCAGCAAATATCTCTTGCAAGAGACGCAACTCCAGATCCGGTCTTGCGGTTGTCAGCCATTGCCAGCACTCCACCGCTGTAGTTACAGCGTCTTCCGTAAAAATGTCCACTTGTGACCATGCTAAAAACATAACAATACATTAATCTAAAATGTTGCTAACATTATAATAAATTAAATATATTAAACTAACGAAACAAACAATAATCAAAAATGATTTTCTTAAAAAAACAATTGTGTTGTTTCTCATTTAAATTGCGAGCGATTTTTTAAGTTGTCATTATTATAATCCGATTGACGTCCACTACTGCGCTTAGGCCTCCATCAAATCTACACTTTAATCAGTTTATTACAGAGAGATTAGTAATGAGGCGATGTAAAACTGAAAGGCTTTTTTATCCCAAATTTAAAGATTAGTCTATATGAACACTTACCAATACTATGCAACAAAGCCCGCGAGGTGGGTGAAGACTGAGCGTGCGAAGATATCTGGTGGCGTGCGTGGACTAACAGAGCAGTTGCTCTCCACAGTGCAGCTCTGTGTGCCGTTTCACTTCCACTAGCGCAAGCGTCACGTAAGGCGGTGTGTAGCTTCGCTCCCACCCGCCATACTGCTGCCTCGCCACCCCCTTCTGCACTCACAGCCCCTGCTACCTATAATGTGATTATTACATACGTCATTTTTTTATCTCCAATGGTATAACACTTCAATTTCAAATGGTATTAAATCACAATGAAGATAAAGAGCACTGGCCACGCTCGTCTACAATACTCAGACTCTTATATATTTACTATCGGAATACAGCATTGTTAATAAGGCGGTAAATTTATAATGTACTATTACACTAAAACCGCCTTGGTGATCGTTTTCAGCATTTGGGAAGAGAACTCTTATGATATACCCGGATACTAGTTCATTCAGTCCCCGGCAGATTACAACCATATATGCTAACAGGTCGTATTGTTATGGAGGTATAGATTTTTTTTTATTTTATTTTGCTTTAGAATTTTTGCCACCAGCGGACATATCAATCCCGTCGTACCCTTTACATCGTTCACTTATTTCTAACTAACATTAAAATAATAATTACTTAAATGTCTATATCCTCCACGTTCGCCAAAGACATCAGGTCTTTAGAGAATGTGTATGCAGGATCCGCTAGGGCAGATGGGATCACTCCAACATCTTTAATATTAATATTATACATATTTATAAATTAAATTCTTTTTGATTTGTTCCGGTCACATTCCATCATAATAAATTAGAGTTTTCAAACAAAGGTATAGATTTAGTACCATATTGAAATTCTGCTTGTTTTGTCGCCTTAGCCAGGTCAGCAGTAACACTCACCTCGCCTGCATAACGGCTTCTTTGCGAGACGACAGCGAGAAGAGCGGCGGAGTCGTGTGTGACGCAGGGCGGACGCTTATCCAACGCAGCGCGCGGTAGCGGCGCGGACATGCGATTCAAACCCGCAGCGCCGAGCAGCGCGCCAGTTGCCAGTGCCAGGCCACAGTGATGCCAAAGCGTTGAATTAGGCACCTATTTTGCAATATCATCACGGTTTTAATGGTAGTAGATCGCTGTTTCCGAATACGGTCTCAGCATATGACAGCGCAGAATATATTTGTGATGCCGAAGCTAAAGCTCTAGTTTGACAGGCGTTATTTCTAGTGAAGGTACCGATATAAAGAGAAAATGCCCTGTAGGTGGTCGATGTTGCCACTATATTTAGGGCATCACTGTTATGGACACGAATATTTCTTTAGTTACCGTTTACAGCACGGCAGTGGCAGGATAATGGTAAGGATAGTCTAACCCGTCTGTAATGCGATATTTATTACCTGATTAAGATACTCTTGAAGATGAGAACGAGTAGACTGAGGCGCCCATTTCATAGCTTCCTGAACTATGCCATGGCAGCGATCGGCAAAATCCTTTACTATACCCTGTAACAAAAACAAAAAAGAGACCTAATACTGTGTTACTAAATACAAAATAATACTTAACTACACTCTTAATATACCCAATCTCTGGCCTTTCTCTTCCAAGGAGAAACAAAGCCATTTTTCCACGACATTGGCTTTGTGCGGGTGGTGGAAGACACACGTTCACAAAAGGAAATGATAATTTAAATTGTGGAAAATTTCTTCACGATTCTTTCCTTCACCTGAACTTTAAGCTCGGTAGTGATTGATACGCGCAGTGCGTACCGAGTTAGTCAAGACATAACTCGTTCAACCTCCATACAATGTTAACAAGAGTTTCTAAAAAATATATACCCAACTCATAATACATCACAAAATAGTGTAATAGCCCTACCTCCCGTCCTTCCAACGTATCTTGGAGCTGCATTGTAAAATCAGTGCCCGGAACTTTGAGCAACGGCGTTTCCTGGTTCGCGTCAAGTTCCAGACTGAAACTCAATACTTGGAGTATATCTAGCATAGACCATAGCACCTGTAAGAAGTACATTAGTTTTATTATAACAAAACTTTTTCTTTCCACAATCATAAATAAATAATGAAAAGTAAATATTACAAATTTATTTTCATGTGTGAATTTTAAGATGCGGCAGCATTAAAAACGTTAAATAGTACTAATAAATAATCCCTTCTTCAAGCAGTTCCGGTGTTGGAAGAAAGTATTCGAAGAATAAATATTGTTACCCACCCGACAGTTCCACAAGAGATGCGGAAACCGATCGACCAATCCTGCAAGCCACTTGTCGGCAACTCGCCGAATTTGCTTGTGGATGTGATTGAAGTTGACTAGAAGAAACTGCGCGTGGCTCTCCAGCTCGCGCTCCCTTGATTCGTCTTTGACTTTGTCCGACATGACGTCCAGAAACTTCTGGAATACTTTGTCGCCGACGCTGAATAATGCACAATAAGCATTTCATTTTAATTACAAAATAATGCAATGCCCGTTTGCTACAGTAATAAAATAAAATCGGTAAGAGAAATCTCACTGGGCTATAGAAAAATTGAAGTATATCTTATGAGTGAAAATAACATTTCATATTTAAAAAAGATAGGAAACATATTTTTTTAAATCATATACAAAATATGACTTACCTCGCCACACATTGCCACATACCGCTTTTGTCCTTTTGTAAGGCCGTATCACTTAAGTACTCTATGATCGGTTGTAAACTTGGCTCCGGTGAATTGGTTACCCTTAAATATAAAGTATAATATTACATTTTATAGGAGTGAATCTACAGTATTTAATTAAACATTTTGACGTATCACTATATGAATCTTTGACATGTTATTAAACGTGAATTGGAATGATGAAAACAATGATTAGAATTTTTTTTATTATGTTTCTTTTCTAACGAAACGACGAAACTGAACTTTCGCTTGATGGTAAGTAATACGCTCGTCCATAACCACGGGACGTTAGTGCGATCAGGACGTAACTATTAAAACGGCAGGAGTGCTTGGCACAGACTAAAAATATTTATTTCATATATTGACATATCTATTAGGTGACAATAGTTAACATGCATTCAGCCAGGTGAACAGGCACATGGTACAATTAAT
>DWLS01001193.1:0-23222 GCA_018246255.1 Pachliopta kotzebuea | reverse complement strand
AACACTGACGCCGGCAAGTTGTTCCATTCCTTAGCTGTCCTTATTAAAAACGAGGAGTCAAACCTCTTAGTGCGTAAGTATAACACACTTACCAATTGTATCATGAACATTTATGAAGTAAATGTTTATATTAACCCGATTATTACAGGAGTTTAATCATAAACCGAACATACCAATAGAAAATTTCAAAACAAAACTTATTCGGCATAGATCAGTATGTAAATAATAAATAAAAAGCTGTATGTGATAAACATGATGTCAGGACGTTCATAACTGCAGTCCAGCTGTAACCATGGCTACTGCAAAGCATTCGTAACGAAGTCGGTATTAATATAAAAGATTTTAAGCTTTTCTTACCCTTACAAGAGAAATATGCTTGTTCTTGTTGGAAATGCGTAAAGACTAGTCCTAGGAAAAAGCATTTTTATTAATTTTTAGCTTTACATCTTAGTCACTTCTTCCGTTAAAGGAGTAAAATATTCCAACAACACATGTGTTAACCAAGTGTTGTTAGAAAAGAAGGAACGAGTCTGTAATTTGCCTCAAATTACAAGTCCAAGAACTTACAGACTATTCGGCAGATGTTAATAATTGCTGCCTTTTGCATAGTTATGTACAATACGTTTAAGGCGGAAGGTCAAAAATTTTGGGGTTATTAAGGATATGTTTTAGTATTACACCAGTATTGCAGATCACCAAAGGTTCTATGTAAACTTCATCCAGATTTCAAATTCTAATAATCTCCTTTTTTTTAATGTTGCATTTTTATTATTGTTATGCGCTGGCTATAGGTGAGGTGGAAATTAAACAATGTTCCAAATAAAACATTGTTTAATGATTAATTAACAATGTTAGAACAAAATGAGCTCTTTACGAATCAAAAATCTCTAATCAAGTCGTGTACAGTTAATATCGTTGATATAGATTAATCGCAGTATAGCCTCGAAGTTCAAAACGAGATATAAATCATCGTCTTGCCGAACGCAGACATGTAGGACATTCGCCAATAACTCTAGAAATTTCCAGAGAACTCCTTTTCTTCTGATACAAGACGAATGCTTATTAGAGATAATTTATTGTATACTTTTGAACTCACCGCCGGAAGCATGGTTCGCGGCGCACAGTAGGCAGGAAATAACGTTTTACAGACGTACAAATCTTTTTCAAATCTATCGTGTTTTTTATTGAAATTTGTTAAAACATGCTTCTTGTATTTTATATATGAAGTCATAAGAAAAGGCACAAATTTCATTATTTTAAAAAATAACGAAATGTGCTGTATCCCCACTAACATATATTTTAATTTTTAATATATCGCTTCATGTAATCTTTTCTTATAAGATTTTAATTAATTAAAATTATTTGGTATTACAAAACCCATGCTTTAGTTATTCAATATTCGCCGAAATTAATCTTAGTTCAAAACTATAAAACCATTATGAAAAGGACATGTACCGTGTTAGTTGTATTTTAATTTACAAATACCATTAATAAAACATTAAAATAAACAAATGACAGTTATATAAACGCGGGAAAATTTACAAAACTACTTTTATTAAATTTAAGAATACCCTTCGCTTTAGCAGTGAACATAAATAACTTTGTCTCTCTTATGTCTACTACTGATCATGGGCCTCTGTAATAAAGGGTGATTACCACACTTAAAAAAACAGACACTTAAGTTTGGTTATAAAAATATTTACTTTTTTAAAACAATGATCTAAGCATTTGCCTGGATCCAAGAAGTGTAACGCGAAACGCGAGCATTAACTCCGGGGTACCGAGGATGACCACATTTATAACCCCAAGAACATACACCAACGACGACATTGTTGTGTAGAAGAGGACCACCGGAGTCACCATGACACTGGTCGCGACCGCCGACGTCGAGCAAACCTGAACACAGCATGTTATCTGTAATCTTGGAGCCAACCTCTGTATAGCGATCTCTACATATTGCTTGATTTATAACAAATAGCTGAACATGGCGTAATTGCTCGGAGCTGGATCCACCGACCTGAAGGAGAGATTTTCTCTTTTGAATTATTATAGTGTGAATAAACTGTACTGTAGTACAACTACAGCAACTGATCAAAAACAATATACGATATAAGAAGTATATATGATCGCCGTATCCTTTACTAAAACTCTTAAGAGAAGCCTTTCACCGACATTATATTTGACGTAGCGCCAAATGTGTATAGAGCCGCACTTACCACTTGTCACCATTAAAAAGTTAATAACCTAATTAAAAAATGCAGCTTCTATTTATTCTTCTCTTCTATTTATTGATTCTTTAAAAAATAAAAAATCTGTCTGTCAGTCCAGAATATCTTATTTTCCTGTACTATCCAGAGTAAATTTTGTTCTATAAATTCCCAGAAATTTACTAATTATGCATATTTTAATTTTGTTAACAAATTTTAATAGCCAAAATTTTTTATGGTATATTTAAGTACTACCAAATATATTCTGAACATTTCAAATTGATTATCTCTTCGTCTTCAAAAGTTAAAAATAAACAACAAACTTACAGAAGTTTCACCCCAACCAATTGCCCAAACGACTTCATTATCAGCGAGGTTATAATTGGAACCCGCGATACTTCCGGGACGAACACTGTTGCTATAGACGAAATTTGTCTCTGCTCTTAAAATTGCAATGTCGTCATCGAACATTCGCGAATTAAAATTAGAATATATTATTATTTGTGCAGTGGTATGAACAGTGCCTCCACTATTAGCCCAGGTTGAGCCAACACGGATTCGCCAATTCCTAGGAGGATCTTCACTGAAAACATTTGTTAGTCAGTAACAAGAAGAACAATACGAGGAATGTTTTTGCTAACAAAAATTTTTATCATCTGTACTTACAAAAAACAGTGACCAGCAGAAAGGATAGACCTCGTGTTCAGGATTGTGCCACCGCAACCTTGATAGAAGATAGTACTACTCCAAGCAAACAGAAGCGAAGCTCCGAATGGATATTGTTCGATAGTGGTTGTTGATCCACCAATTATTTTCTGCGATTTTTTTGGGGCAGCTACAAATGAAAACCGTAGATTTAATCAAATTAATAACAAAGTCTAATACCAAATAAAAATAGTGAGGCTATGGCAATGAACAGGGTACATGACTCCAAACGCTGATGGTTAACGTAGCAGTAGTTTTCTCATGTTGCAACCACATATAAATAGATGCACTGTTGACAAGCCCTCACAAAGTAGACTGACAATTTAGTTAAGATCAAGAGAAACCGCTAAAGGATAGCAACGTACGACCGATCAAAATAGTGACCTTTGTAGCTAAAGGACTTAGCAGAGGGTATTATCCAGCCGATATACGAAAGACATCAATGAAAAAGATAAATATGTATAGATTAAAATATTAAAAATTTGCAAAACCGTATTAAAACATTTTTAGTTGCAAATTTTTGTTTATTTTTGTATTCATTAGTAGTATTCTCTTAAAAAAAATTTCACAAACTGGATGTCTAATGGATAAATAATCTTAATAATCATACTATTAAATTAGCATGAACGTAATACCATTGATATGATAATAGACCTTTTTACTTTTCTATTTCATTCCTCATACGACTGACATTTCTCAATAACTAACAATAGTTAATACAATAACATTCATGAGTGGATATCGAGAGCAGCAACATTAAAAGTCACCCTAAAGTGGACTACCAAATAGGTGTATAGCACACAAAAGATCAATCGCTGAAGAGTCCTCTAGGTGAGGTTTAATGCCTGTAATGAAGCGAAGTGATGATTATAACGACATTAAGACTGTGACTAGTAAACCAAAAAAATATCAATATTATACTTGTGATATTTAATTAAATATTACACTACCTGCAACAGCAGCTAAGCTTACAACCAAAACCGTAAAAATTACACGCATTGTAGAATGAGTATAACAATATTGTAATACAGTTTTTAACACAATTTATAGAAATTACGTTAACGCCATAAATTAGATAGCAAACTAATCTGATATAAAAAAGTAAAACGTTGATAAATGATTGTTGTTGAGTTAAATAAAAGCCAACTGCATCGACTGTTTGATGAAACTCTTGTTTGCAGTATCAAAACGAATAAATTATAGAATATTTAAATATTAATAACCTTAAACATTATAAGAAATCATTGTTTATTTATCTAGAAAGATATTATTTTTTTATGCATTCTTAAAATGCTGCATATTGATATATCAATTGAATTGTATAGAAGAAAAGAATGTAGCTTGTTTTTGCACTAAAGAGGAGAGAAATCGTAATAGATTAAAATTAAAATCAAATATGTATCTTAAATTAGTAGAGCTTAGACATGCATTAGATATGAAACACCGTCAAAACCAACAATGAACTAAACAAAATGTAGACAACATATGGACTAAGAAGGCTTAGCAAAAATTACATCATGATAGAAAAAATTACTTTAACAGAAAATTCTGCTGTATGTAATTAAAATATTTACCACGAGCCAAAAAAATTGTATTTTATTTTTAAGAATACTAATCTTTTTAATATTTAGATAGTAGCCAGCGAGTCGAGTTTATTCAATAATAATACGATAAGACAAGGAGTTTTAATCATACGCGTATTTCCCGATTTTTTGTTTATGCTATCATACATATTTGTTAGATTTATTCTTGATTGACGAAGAAAGTTTGTAATCATTCTACTTCTAAGTGATTGAATTCGTAATCTTAATGGTTAATTAACAACAATCACAAGCATACAGCAAGCTCGAATACATATGCCCTAGGTAAGGTAAGTAAGGTAATATGTGTTTCGAAGAACAAATTGATACATAGCCCGTTTTAAAAAGCGACCATTAACTACGGTACCGACATCGGCACTATGGTGGTGTTCTGTTTTATACCTAAGCTGTGTGGTAGTATAACTTACCGAAATTTATTGTAACATATCTATCAGTATAACATTTACAAATTTAGGAACAGATAAACGACATATTAAAATACGGGCATTACGATTAAAATGTATAGCAAATATTAATTATACTTGAATTTAAAGGAACTTAATCATGTACTACTAAATATTTATAACTGCAACTTAATGAATAGTCTCCATAGGTCGAAAGAGAAATGAAATTAAAAAAAAAATTTTTTTTTCGTACTAAAAACGTAAACTTAGATCTTTTAAAAGTATATGATGGTTATTAGAGGCAAGGCTAGAAAAGTTATTGACAATAAAACTACAATTTATTATTACTATTTTGAGCTGACGAAAGGATTTAGTAGCCAAAGCCTGGGCACCAAGGGGACTAGCTAAGGTAACTCAGGTAAAGCTGCAGAAAGAGGTCGGTAAGTTATTTTGAGATGAAGTCAAATCTTTAGCCGCCAGATACTGAGAGAGCTTATTTTCTTTGACATCTCGGGGACAAACTAAGAGATTTTTTGTCTAGGTGAGGATGAACCAATGAAAATAATTTAGTGTACTGCTTGGTCTCATCATAAACAGAAAACAGGGTAAACAAAATGGTCACACGATGTAGCCGCTATGACAAGATGACTCAATAATTGGTTTATAAAATCACCTTAAAAAATGGTTTTATGTAGCAATGAAATTGTAAAGTAATATTGCTGTAATAAAATGTTACGGCGCACAGAAAGATGATAAAAGATGAAAATTATTAAGTAATTATATTTTTATTAATGATAAATGACTGCAGGGTTCACATAATCTAGCGAATATTTACAAAATCTGATGACTGCAATCTTATGATCTTTATATTTAAAACATAATACTCCTATATGAACGTAAATTATTTTTATTTTATCTACTGGACAACAAAATACTATGAAGGATTTCAAAGCAATGAAAACAACACAATAAAAATTTAAAACATAAGTTTTCTTATGAATTAATAAAGCTGTGAGAATGAAATTTGTTTCAAAGCTTTGGCTTTGTCAAAAATTCAACTCAAGGACAAGAAATAACAGAACAATATGCTTATTTTCATCTCATGTATGAACGTAATAATTTTCATAAACTTAAGTACGGTACAAATGTTCCATTACAAGAACAAAAGTTCGAGAGCTTTGTACAGAAATAGAACGATAAAAATTGGAAGAGAATGTTCATGTAATACGATTCCGAGAATTTCGCAAAGAAACCGATATTTCTTTTATATGCTTTTATTTGTTATTTTATGTTTCCTTTTTCATTATAGAAAATAAAATATATGTCTATGAAAAAATCAGACCCATAACTCTTAATGCAACATACTTTTTACTAAAATTTTAAGAGATTGCAAAAAAAGCTAAAATAATAGTTTCAACGGAAATTATTTAATGGTTGAAACTTTTTCTGTTTGTAGCTCCTTGCTGATTGAATGTTTCAATCATGTCGCACAAATTTTTTGAGTATAAAAGAACCAATTTCGAGGCTATGAAATAGGGAATATACGTATATACAAAAATAGGGATTATATGCAACGAACGACATAACTTATTTCAATTATATAATCTTTTCTTATATAACTGTATACTAAGATAAAAAAAGTCTAATTTAATTAATATGAAATAGTAAAAAAATTAACAGTAAATTAAAAAAGGAATTGATCTGCTTTGTAAAATTTTTTCGTTTTCCTCTCTCCACCCAGATATTATGAATATGTTTAAAAGTTTTATATTTGCTATACCTCATAATTTCGTTAATTTTGATTTTTAATAAAAGATTTTTATTTTTGGTCACTAATTTTGTAACTAAAATACGCACCTTCACTATATTCTAACCACAATATAGGTTAAGGTGGAGATAAATCACATGTAACGCTGGTATCTTCTAAAAACATTGTAAGGTATTTTACTTAAAAATTTAATACGAAGTACTTAAAGATTTTTCTTATTTCGAAGTTACATGATTATTTACAAAATCTTATAAAAATTATTGAAAAACATATACTAAAAAGGAGCAATGATTAATGATTCCAATTATAACATATGGATGTTTTCTTTTTCGGCGTCTCTTAAATTCGTAAAACTCTTAATTTGTGCTTAGTAATTTAAAAAGTACATCGGTACCAAATTGTTTTATACAGCTAGGCGACGGTACTAGCGAGTCTCATTCAAATTCGAGCACAGTAATGTTTAACGGCTTACAAGCAATGAAATAATTTACTAATACAATGTACTTACATATTAATCAGTTCAATAATTTACGTTATAACTTCAATTGTTTTTATAATTTTCGTTTCCTTCCTTCCTCCAGGCGAGTGTTAAGATAAAATTAAGAATCTTCTAATTGCTTCCGTGGCTTAATGACTAAGCGATTGCCTTATATACTAAGAATACTTTTTCAATATAAGATTCATATTTTTACGTTTGGATGGTGGTAATGTTTACTTAAATCCACCTTGTTAGTTACCACCTTCAAGCTGTAAATCAGCTGCCGTAGCGGCATTGCTGTATTCCTGTCAAAATAAGAAAGTGTTCTGGCCGAGGAGGCTTTAACATTGTCGTCAATGCTATCGCCTAGTGATGGTTAAAAAGACGGGTGTTTGGTTATCTTCGATCTCCTGCTCTTACTCCTCGATGGAGTATTTCATATTACTGATACATTTTCAATTAAAATAATGTATGAGGAGTGTGGTAAGCTCGTTTATCAGTTATCTGTGTTAATATTCATAATTTCTCGTCTCATTTCAAGTAAGTGACGCATGTCAATACACGATAGTGCGATCACATGACTCTCAGTCATTGGCCCCCTTTTTATATTATTGATGCACACTTCGATAATATAATGTTTTAATGTGCATAAAGATAATATCCGAAGATAATCAGATAAGATGTTATAAAAATTAATGATTACAATCGGTCGCATTCGTTACTTCGTATTAGAGTCAACGTTTTGTAGGATTTACTAAAATAGGCACAATATTTATCATATCATAAACGACTAAATTTTTTTACGTTCTTTGTTAAATTTTTATTTTTACTTCTGAAAATTCTTGTGCCAAAATTTTTTCTCTCTATTTAAGAAAAATTTTTACCATGAAATGTAATCCTTTGTGAAGATTTACTAAAAACTTTAGACGGTATCCCTTCGATATAAAGTTTTGATCTAATGTCTTCAGTCGGTAAGAAGAAAATCGGACTTTCTTGGAATAGTTCATTATTGGTATATGTATTGATATACTGAATGTAGTATCAATACTTGCTCATAGTATTTGTTCAATCTCATAATTGCCCCTTTATCCTCTGCTCTTACTCTTTCGTTAAGATTAGTAGGTGACTCGAGAGGAGTAAAGTTCACTTATGCAACTCCATCCATATCTATTTACTTAGTTTGTTTTCAATTTGAATACAGTCATTCTTGAAATACATATATATATAATATATACGTCCAAATGTTATAACAAATAAAACGAAAGATGTTCGATGAAGATCATCCAAATTTTTTATTCTATTTTATTTCATTTATGCCATGTATTATTATGTCATGCAATAACTAACATTTTTATGGATACATTAAGATAGTCATAGGTTTATTTGTTAAAGAAATGCCTTCAACACACAGAGATACAAGTGATGAAGTATCAGCAAGTGGATGGAATTTATTGCTGATAATACATACTATAGTTGAAAATATAATGAATAACCATTTAACAAACAGTCTACTTTTATAACTGAACGGGGACAGTATTTCTTTGAGATAAACGTTTATTGTCGCCGTGAAACAATTGTTGATTAAATTTTGTGCACACACGCTTTAAAGGAAATATGGAAACCGAAGCGATCGAAGGATGTTCGCCATTAATGATTGAAGGTGAGATTCATAGCGTAATTCTTTCTATCTCGAAATATTTATTCAGCATATTTATTTAAAACCAATCATCATTAATAAGCTGTTTATCATCTAGTCCCAAGGTTATTACATTGAAACATCATAACATTTAACCAAAATAAAATATTTTTCTATGGGTTTTTGGAAATTGGCGTTCTCGTACTATGCCATTATTTTTGCGTTTTCTCCCTAATGTTAATGTCCAGAGTTTTAGTATCCTTTTATTTACACCCCTTATACATTACTAAAGTTACGAAAAACATTACGTACATGTCAAAAAATATTGCATACATATGTATATAATCCTTATTTAAACGACAATGTCCGTCAACAATTTTCAATCTCGAAAACTGCAAAGGTAGGAGGCTGATATTTGGCATACAGACAGATCTCGCTTAGGTAAGATCAGAGCCGTTGGAATTTTGGTATGTCGACGGGTTCCCAAGTTGTGGATGCCCAAAGTTTCAGAATTTTGTATGGGCCACTTGTTCTATTTAATTACCCTTATTTTTATTATTTACTATATTAGATTCTTTGCGGTAATATTTCATAAACTTATTTCTAACTAATACATTTTGTATTACCTCGTGCATTCTTTTCCTATTCATCCTAATACTTGTCAGCTTAAAATCATATTGACTAAACGTCCATAGATACAAACACTCCTGCCCTCAAGAGTCTTTCCTCTAATGATCTATAAAAGAATAATATCTGCAGAAAACAATAAGGTAGAACTTTGTAGCCGGCGCACTCTCTAAGTAAAAGGCTAATTTTACCATCATAAACATTATTATGTTATGTATTCTTTCGATACTTCATATAAATAAAAACTTAAGTTTCGTTTGTTCATAAAAGCAATACATATAATATTGTCTTAACTTATTACTAATTAACTATGCAAACTTGTATTTTTATTGACATTATTAATTAATGAAAATTCTTCACGCTTATTTCAACTAAGCCTATTTATCCTTCATAAAACATTGTAATTATATTCGTTTGGTATTCGATATACGTTTTAAAATTATCTATTACAATGTAATTTAAAACATTGTTAATGAAACATAACACAATAAATATGTCTAGTCGTTTCTATAATTTTAAAAGAAATTAATTTCAGGTATATCGTAGTTAAGAAACCAAAATTCCATTTTTGGACTAAAATACCAAAATCATTTTTGATTATTTTAATTTATTTATTGCTTTATTGGGTAGTAGGTATTTTTTGTATTTTTTAATCGTGATTTATATATCAATAATTTCTTAATATAGACATGTACTAATATTGAGGTATACACATTTTAATACCCTTGTGTTTACTGCCTATATTATCAAGTCACATGTCAAATGATAACTACAGGATAACCTACTTTTACCCATATATATAAGATTTTCGAAGATCGGGACGGACAGTTCCCAATATTTACTTTAAACGTTACCCTTTTGTTGTTGATGTGTTGGTGAAAGATGCGGTTGTTATCGGGACAAGACAAAGATGGCGGCGCCGCCGAGGTCGCGCTCATGAGAGGTCAGTTAACTTAATATTAATACGTCATAACTCTTTATTATTAAACAAATTATCTGTCCTTTCAAATAATAAATGAATTAAATCATGTTTAACTTAATCTACAGAAAATAGAACTATTCTTTTAATATGTATACAAACAGTTACAATATATTGAATTATTAAAACCCCACGGGGGCATTAGTTTCTTGCTTTAAAATATAACCAACTAAAATACAGATAGAGAGTATAAATATTGATTGTTATTTATTATGCCCACTTACCTACCCATAAGAAAAAAAAATCCACTTTTATACAATAGTTATTTTTATAGCTGTCTACTTGTCATAAGGTAGACAGTAATAGATATTAATAACTGTAACTTAAGAATAAATACTTTCTCTCTCTCTCACTAATCGTGAAGAAACCTCAAACGCCCACAAGGGGACGGCTCCACCTCCTTTAGGAACCTAAGTCATAAACTATTAATCATACAAAAATTTCGTTCGTCCAAAAAACTCAAAGTTACTACTCAGTATGTTTGTTTACTCAAACATTTCATCTATACCATAAAATTATTTGATGAAATAATCTATCTGTTTACTTCCTCTTTGATATATTACTTGGATATATTACTTCATTTCCTAAATTGAGTCCCCATGAGGTAAACCATTTACAGACTATTTACCAAAGTTTCATATACTGTAAATGAATGAATAATATAGTTTAATTTCAAACAAAAAAAAATTGTCGACAACTTATGTAAACAATTACCTAAACCCCAGATATTTAATTTTTTTTAATTGACTTTTAGTAATAAAATAATAAGATTATCATCAAATCGCAGTTAAAGAAAGAAGAAAGAAAGAAACTATTTGTCGACATTTTTCCTTCTTTCCACACTATAAAGTAAACAAACATACATTCTTAGAACAGGCCGAGTTGCCCGAACTTAAATATAGTAATCGGCAAAATACACAACTCTTATCTCGATGAAATTGCGAAACATGGATCTTTTTTAACAATAATGATATATTTATAACATGAATCATGCCGAACATTCACCTGAGTTTGTCCGTTCGTAATATTGCGCGACAACAAAGCGAACCTTGTTTTATTTCAAAATCAATTTTAGATACCACATTCCCGAATATTCAACGAGGTGAATGCAGCAGTCAGAAATATTGGATGTTATGTTATGCTATTAAAAAGCACTATCGCAGTGATTGTTTAGCAGTAAACTAAATATTATTTATATCTTTGCTGTTTAGTGTAAATTTGTGGAATAAAACGAAAATATCGTAACTAAACATACTTTTACATCAGTTGCTATTTTTACTAACAGAGATCTAAGAGAAAGTCTTATATGATCATGAATCTCATTACAATTTAAAACTGCCGTGAACCTTATAAATATATAAACGTAAAACAAAAATTGTTCGCTAATTAAAAATTCTGGACTAGAAAGTTCGAAATCGTTAATGTTGACTAAGTAGAATTTTTTACAAAAGAGTACGTATCCGATATATCTTTATTGTTTGAGCTAGTATACCTCAAAGTTGGTCCCGTAAAAATGCACTTGTTCATTGCATTCGTTGCATATTTTAAAACCTTTTAATATAAAATACAAAAGTAATATTTAAACAATAGTGTGGTTAAATCATTTGTCCATCGGTTGAAATGAATGAATGAATGATGAATGTGGTTAAAACCACATAGTCACAAATTATTAATTTAATATTTACTAATTACCTATTATTTATTTACAGAGAATCTCAAGAATAAGTAAACGTTAAAAAAATTGCAAATAGTTCCAACGCTGTTTACTCGGTACAATTAAAAGTTATATTATTTATCTTAATCCGGTTTATCGCACCTATAAAGAAAGCTTACTTAGATAACAAGGGTAATACAATTGATTAACTTAAAATTGACTACAAATTTAGTGCGGTCATCATACCGTCGCTTATCTTTTATGGGTAGATTTTCTGCATTATTAACTAAGAAGTAATTATCATATACTACGAGGATTAAAAATCTATCAGCAATATTCAAAATTATGTTTAAAACTATTAACAAACGTACATACAAACTAAAAATGTATTTCGCCTGAGCATTTCTTGCATTCTATACTAACTTTTCAATTCATATTTTATAATAAATCTTCATCAGCCGATAGACGTCCACTGCTGAACATAGGTCTCTCCCAATAATAGGGGGTTAAAACCGTCTGTCATCTCGTTGACTTAATACGGGTTGGAGGCGATCCAGAGCCTCATTTGTTGATTAGCAGGATGCAACACGAGCAAGTGAGGTTGACTTGAGTGCCATGAGTTATTTTGTGGGACTTATGGTAAACCCCATAATGAATATACTATAAAATTAGTATTACAATACTCACTATAAATTGTACTGATTATAAACTCGAAAAAATAATTAAAGAGCATTAAATGAGCTATGTTTTCTTAAAACTTATTTTACTTACGTAAAGTTTTACGCTTTTTCGATTTCTAGGTAATTTTACTTCGAATCTGCAAACGATGTTTCGACAGAATTTAAACTAGAAATTTCAATCTCACGGTTATTTCCTTGGCACGTAACCGTTACAAAATATATCTTTCTTATTTACAATTAACACGGCTTTTTGGACACAATTTTCAATGAATTTATTTTAGATTAACTTATTAATAACAGATGAGTTGAATTAAAAAAAATTTTAGGTAAATTTTTGTATCTATATATATATCCAGTAAATACGTTTCCATAGGTATAAAATCAGATTTTTTTAATAAATTCTTTATGTAATAAAAAATCACAAGGCATGATAGTTTAAAAAGAATTATGCAGATTATTTTATGAATCAAAGTAGAGATACATTTTACTAATATAATTCAAAGAATTAACAAACAATCTAGGTGTATGTATTTCTGTAATGAACAGCCGCAAGGTGATGATGATGATATATTTCTAAGATGAGCAACTACTACCAGTGTTCATACAAAAGTGTTTGTTCACAGTACATGGAACAAATAATAAGTTGAATAATCCTTTTTAAAAAATATATGCTTATGATAGGAGTAACCATCATTCATCTAACAATATGTTGTACTGTTTCGGAAGCAAACTTAATACGTTAGATACAGTTGACACGATTTATATAAGTATTATGTAGAGGAGTAAATCGTTGAAAAGTCAAGTAGAAGGTATTGATGCGACAATGTTTACAGAATGATCTACTAAAGTGAACATAATGAACCGTTCGTACAATCTATATGCAAATGGAACTAATCTAATCGAAAGATTATAACAGTCGAGTGGCGGCCTATCAAAACTTGTCACGCGTAGATGATTGATTCATGTTTGATTTGAATATTGAAGTGTACGGAGAGTATTGGGAAACATTATCTTGTGTAATGACAGTAAATACCTGAATTTCAATTAAATTTCCTCATTCCAGTATTGGTTTTAATGAATCGAAATCTGACAAATTGACTTTCCATCGTATAAAAGTCGGTTGAAACAAATTTCCCGACGTTGACTTTATAATTTGTATTCATGATTCATCAACTTTTATGTTATATGGAAATTTATTTTATTTACCTAATTATTCATAATTACCAAGTCCATTATGACATAACTATATTGCGAGTACGGAGGTAGGAAAAAATTCTGTCGTTGCAATAAATTCACACGCTACTCATAATGGTATAATTATCATAAAGTCTTTTCTCACTCTATTCCTATTTGGGTTTATATAAAAAATTTATTCAATACATAATTCTTGGTGGCGGTAAAAAAATACTGCTTGCATTGGCCCTGTACAATGTAATTACTTATTTTCAACTATTTTCCTACCTTCGCCGTTATCATCATTACAACATCACCTTCCCTTGAGGGCTCTTCGCACCGATCCCTCCTGAGTTACCTGCGTACAGTGACTGTATACAGTGGCTTCTTGTATCAATTCATCAGACCCTCTTGTGAAGTCTACAAAAACGTCATCTACATGCTATCTGTATCAACCATTACATCTTTTAGGCTTAAGCAGCAATAGGAAGAACTTTGTGCTTTGCCCATTGCCACTAATACCAATGTCTTGAATTATGCCCTGGATTTAGATTTTTCTCAGACCTCCTTAACATTCGATCACGCGGAAAAAACCTGAACAAAGCCCTTTTTATTGCTCTTTGTGTGACTTTTAGCTTATTTATGACACCCAACACACGCACGGAACAAAACCCTGTTTTTATTTTATATAGTTATCAGTAAAGTCTTGCTCGCACACATATAAATAACAATTCACAATAATATCTAACTAAAAACCTCCTCTAAATTTTCTTCATTTTATATTACATTTTCGCATATTCTTGTTAACTTTTTACAAAAATGATATGTTTTAAATTTCTATTTTCTATTTTCAACATTTTCTTTGTGGCACTGCATTCTTAACACCGACGCTCCAATTGAAAAGGCAGCTATTGTTTAGATCTATATTTTGGACTATGAATATAAAAGTTCTCAACGATTACTTAATTTATTTTTTTATATGTATTACATTCAGATTCTGGATCCACTGAATTCCACTTTGAATTAGACGATGCTGTAAAAGCTAACTGCTTCAGATATTAATATTTCTTCTAGTTCATAACGATGAGATGTAAATAAATCTCCTCCGACTGCCTCCTGGGATACCTTCCTATTTTTTTTCATACAGTAATGTACAAACATTACTGTATTTCAGTTTTTAAATTGTACGGGCGCAATGGCTACCGAAATTACAATGTTAACGAGTTTTGGCATCATATATCCTTGAGCGAAAAACTCTACAGGCATTATTCTTTTGTTGGAGGCCTATTTATTTTATAAATAATTAGTTATTCATTAGCACTTTCGCACTTATGGTTTTCATGACAAAATAAGTATTTAATTTTTTAACGTTGATTTTGTAACAGAATATATAGTGATTTATGATAAGTCCGACTGCACAATCAAAAACGTTGTATTTAATTATTTACTATTGGCTAACTGCTTCAGTGGTTACTATAAGAGAATAAAGCGAAATCACAAATAAAAAAAAAAGACTTACGATTTATCATTTGCTCTACTTCCGTAGTAGTAATATAATCAAATTGAACAGTTACAATAATGACCGAAACGGGCGCACATGCTCACCCTTGCGTTTTGATAACACACACATCAACGCCCAGAGCTTGCGTGATGACGTCACGGGAGAAAGAAACGGACAGCGCTGGAAATGAATGCGATAGACAAAGATAGAATATAGGCCAAGCACCGACCTACCTTCCTCAGATACAGAGGCGCTGAGTCATCTACGGTAACTATATACTTCATAATAAGGTCGTTCAAAAGATGAAGTCTTCAAATTATAGCAATCACAATTTACATTCCATTGGCACAATTGAGCATGTATGTCGCACAAATTTACATTGATTGAGGAAAATTTAATCTACCAAGAACAGAGTGTCAGTTATTAACCTCGGATATTAGTTAGTTTCTCCTAACCTCGGATTTAGTATGTTTTGTCACAAGTATACTGTAATTAACAAGAATTATTTATTTTAAGGTAATAAAAAATATATCCGATTTTCCTCTCTTATTTAGAATGGTCATCTAAACTATAGCTACACTAAATTTACCATTACATTATTTTAAATTATAAACTATTACAAAACAAATTATAAAATGTTTCACATCACAATATAACATTTAATAAAATTTGATACTTATAATTCTCCAATCTATTAGTTTCATGAAAAGAAATATTTTAAGTTTGTTAAAATTTATTAAGGTTTTATTTTCTTTGAATGAAACAAAGGTGATGTCTATTAACTGTTAAAATAATTTCGACGGTAGTTGCCCTATAAATTGTTTGAACGTGACAGGTAACACTAAATATCGGGCTTAACTACAGCGCCTCGTAGACTCTGCTACGAGGTCGCTCCGAAATTCGGATGAAGAGGTATTTCTCTAATATCCGAAATTATACTCATTGAACTGATAATGTTTATTACATATTTCTACTGTTATACATAATACCACTCACTGTATTTCTACCACAACGTCAAATGGAACAATTTATATTAAATTGTTTATTTCTCTCTCTGTTATGAATTTCATTTCTGCTTCACTTGTCTCTAAATATAAAACTGAAATTTATTTCTCTTTTATACAAATTTAATTCCAATGAAAACGTGAAAAATTTAATAATTTTGAAACTGGAACTTTTGTACTAAATAAATTCGTCTAGGGGTTTTCTAATTTTCAACTTCAATTGATAAAAATATTTGGCAAGCGTATAATCAAAAAAAAATACTACACTAATCTAAACATAAAGAGTTTCACAATAGTATAATTATTGTTGAAAATTTCTTGTTTATTATATATTGCAATAGTTGTAAAACATGAATCAGTTTCAAAAGCCAATTGTTTAATCATACAGTTCAAAACCACGATTACAAAACGTGGTTATGTAGAATAACAAGATATTGGAAATGTTTTACCGCTTTACGAGTAGTAATAGAGTATTTCGTCCTCAGATTGAATTATCTATTCATCGGTATTGGGTAACAGATTTATTTTGCTGACATTAAGCGTGTCACGGTATGAGAACGATTGCGAGATATATTTATCTCCAAAAATAATAACCTACATTTTTTTAAATATCTCCTCATAACCATTTAGTTTTACATGAAGATATTTTATCGTAAAAACCTTTAAAGTTTAATTTCACTAATGATCTACCTGGTGAACAGACTGAATATAATAAATATCTAATATATATTCATATACTTATCAATAACACAGAAAAATCACAGCAATGTTTACTTTTAGTTTGAATTTAATAAAAGTTGATCATTTTTGATTAATTTTATTAAAAGGAGAAGCTAACTATGTTTGCCACTTAAAAGTCGGCAATAAACTGATTGACAAGATGTGTTGGCTTACTGCAAACAGGTCGTGAGCCAGGTTCAGTGACGTCCATCATGAAACACTGGGGCACCGCCTCTCGCGCGTCGCTCGTGTAAACCGGGACCGTACACATCGACGCCTAAACTAACTGCCCCTGTATTTACAAACCGCTAATGTGAACGGCATCAATCAAATTGTCGGTAACGATGATTTAAATCAGTCCATCGACACATGAATCATTCAATACGCATATTTATAAAACGTTGCAAGAAATCAGTGGAAATACTTCTTTCACTATTTTTTTTATTAAGAACAAGACACAACAGAAATAATGTATAAGGAAAGAGATTAGATAGATATTGATAAGGACCAATATGTATAAACAGAAAAAGATGAAAATAAGTGATATGTAAAAAGAAAATTATGTAAAATGTAGGTGTCCGGCGAATTTAGTCTGTTAGGCGACGAGTGAAAGAGGATATAAAATATGAAAAAAGGTAATAAAGTTTGGGAAAAGTAAGAGAAACATGCAATTATTGCAAAAGAAAAACATTCAATACATGTGACATATTTAGGTTGCTATATAACAACAGGGGGGAGGGGAGTGTAAGAGGTCCCACACAACAACACACGGGACCCAAGCCAGCCTTACCTGCTCGCGGCGCACCTGGATAATCAACAAAAGAGGCCTTGGCTCCTCACCAAGCCGCATTGGGCCAGTGGTGTGATATGGCCCAAATGCCTCATTATTAAGGGGAAGCGTATGTCCAATAGTAGACTTTTATCGGCTGGTGATGTATACAACAACATCAATTATCAGCTAATAAAAATTTTTCCACACAGGATACAACGAAGCGTAAAATAAATCTATTCAATATCATTCCCATACTCCTATTTGTCAATGATCTGGACAATAAAGTAAATAGAGTTACAATTTGTATTTTAAAATTATTATTATTTTTTTAATCCAACAACTCAATAACTAGATGACATTATCGTCGCATAATATTATATTTGCCCCAGTTGTATTCATCCTATATAAAAACCATGCACGCTATTATCATTTAAAAGCTACTGTGTAAAAGAAATATTTAATTAAAACGTTAAATAAAAATAATAAATTTCTGCAAGTTATAAAATTATATTTATGATACAACAGATACTATAGAATATTTATGAACATGTAAATTTATTTATTCTTTTACCATACGTGGAAATTGAATGGGTATTGAATATTTGTGAAACATTTTCAAAGAATATTTGAAGTGGAGCTATGAATACATGTAAATATCAATGACTACGTGAAACTACTCCGCCGTTCGCGTTCGTTACTTGAACAAATGTTATTTTGAACGAAATGTTATTTTATTTAATATAACAATTCAAAAAAGGGAATAAATTTTTTAAAAATGTAATAGAAAAACGTTCAAAGATCATGTAACAAATTCGTTTAGTAATTATACATTGTTTTATACAAGTTTAAATGTAGTAGTGAGATTTTAGGGTTTCTCCTTTATGCCAGCGTAGTAATTAATTGAATAATGCATAATTAAGCAAACTGACGGGTCCCGGAAACTTTCATTTAGCGGTTCTGCTCCTGAGAAGGTTGGACCTGTGCCAATACTAACGCGGAAGTACTTCTCCTCGTTAATACCACCGTAGCACAGATTATGCCCGACTCCGTAATAAACGAAGCTGTTCGCAGACTAATTAAAATTTATTATAAGCAAAAGCTTAAACATGAAACGTAGCTTCAAACTAAATATATTTTAACAAGTAAAACAACTATTTTAAAACACTCTGGTTTATATAGTTTTAATTGCTTTCCCTTAAATCGTACGAGTATAATGTTTATACGAATGACCGTAATGATGAGTTCACTGGATTATGTGATTACGACAGGTCATAACAACATGGTACTAGTTAAGATGCTTCTAAAATACCACAACTAATACATGATCGTTCCGATGAATAAATTATTTAACATAGTTACTCCCATAATTTCATTACCTATAGAGCCCTTTAAACCGAAGCAGAGCAAGTATTTGTACATCAAGTTAGGCGTTGCAACGTTACTTAACCTGTCTTCTACTGAAAATTTGAGTAAAAGTGTAATTAATAATGGATTACTTTTTATACTTTATAATTGAGCTTTATGCCTGCTTTTAACTATTTTACAAATAAATAATATAACCTCTGACCCAAGGGCATTCCGAGCGAGTTACCCTGAAAGTCGGTAAATAGCCCTTGAGCGTCATAAAACGGCCCTAAAACCCAATGGACTCTCGCGTCCGCTTGTAAAATGCTATATCCACTGATAGAAACGAATATCTTGAAATTAATGTTTAATGGAATGTTATCCTTTTAACATTGCAGCGAATATATTAACTTTTTTAAGCTAATACAATCTTGACAACCTCGTTTTTTTATATTGTTGATAAGTTTCGTTAATAGAGTGTTTAATAAAAATTAAATAGACTACAGTTATTACCATTTGTCATTTGAAAACGATTTCAGTCTTTTATTAAGTTTTTAAACGAGCAACAAGCTTAGCCATATTGCACTAATTGGTATGTAAGAACAGCAACATATTGCGCTGATATGAGGCTGTGATATACACTGAAGTGTATAGCTATTACTTATTATTCAAAGTTGCTTGTACTTAAATAAGCAACAAACATCCAATTTTTCCTTGCATGCTTATTTAAAACTCGTTTACTGATGTTCCTACACTGCAAAGTTTTGCGTACCCACATTGCATAGATAAACATACTCTAATATTTATTCTGTTTATTTTCAGGTACGTTTTAGAGCACTCTTGCCGCTTCGTGCAGTATGACAATTGTAAGTTAAAGAAGAATTATTCTCTATTTTTAACATTCTCGATGAAAAATTATTTTCCTGAAAAGAAAAAATGTGTCACAAAAGGAAAATACAATTAAGTTAAAAGCGTCTTATTTGTATCATAAAAAAAATAGAAAACTCGAATGCAGCTACGCTGTCGGAGACGACTGATTGATTTCTGAAACAATTTTATACGTAAACAAAATTGCTCTATTGGAAAACCGGGAATCGTTTTTGTAATCTTAAAGTTAATATTTTAAAATTTACATAAATATCACCCTCGGGACAGTTTCATAACGATTCAAAATTACCTTAGCAAAGTTAATTCTCATTCCCCCGCAACGGCAATATTTTCGGTAATGACGAAATTTATAACCGTCATGACGTGGGTCGCATTGAACAATTCGTAGGTCCATTAATAATAATGGTTTATTTATAGACTCTTCATGATTTATTGACTTTACTATTTTTAGAAATAGGCTACAAGTATAAAAAATTACAATGTTAACCGATTGCTTTGTAAGATGAAGACCCATCATTCAATTCCTGTTTTACATTCAAATCAAATATCAATGGACTATATTGGTAAAGAATAAACACACTCACACATATAATACTTTCGTGTATTCGGGTCTACTAATAAGGAAAATAATTAAAACTATTATCAATGGATTTTTTTGCGTAAACCGTGGGGACCACGGGCTTCGGTCCTGATGAATATTTTATATACGGCTCGTTTACGTGGAATATTTAATAGCAGCAACATTTTATGTCCATTTTAAGGTAACTTGCCTTTTCATGTCCATTCTCGCATTTAAATACTCAACAAGTTTGTTCCTTTCATTGAATTAAAATTTATCTAATTATGTTAATCTCTCCTTACTGTAAAAGGAGAAATTTACTTTAAAATTAAATACTTTTTATAAATTTAGGCTCCATTTAATTTTTAACCAGGACGTTTATTTTTATTTTATTTATATAATTAAGTAGCAGTAATGCTTCTTTAAATGTGAAAAAGATATTATTATATTATTCTCACTGCCCATCATTAAATCTTCGGATTATAAATAAGTATATCTGCGTTCAATGAAGAAACATAAAACCATTATTTCATAACAAAAACTTCATAATAATAATAATTAAAATTCATAATAATATTTATTATGAACAAATAACATCAACTGGTTGCGTACAGCCGAAGAAGTGGATGAAGAAGTGATAAACAAATGACCAATATTTATTTGTATTACATGAAGTGTAGTTTCAAAAGATGATTAACTTTAAACAATATTACAATGCTGCTAGTAAAGGAAACTGGACAACATTTTTGAGTTACCTAGATTTTCCGTGTCTGTAGTTGTAATATAATATGTAATTTCCAATTTCCTACCGACTACAGTACCGAGATATTGTAGTAATACCTTTCTCATGAATTCTCCTTTTCTGATAATATATCAGGAAAGTTCAAATGGATCTACGGCGGAGCGTAAACAAATTTTGAGTGGTTGAGGGCGTATAGATTACATCAAAGTAAACGTCTTTCCGCCAGTTTCGTACAGTTTATATAAAAAAAAAACATTTCTACGTCACGAAGTGTGCTTATAGACACTTATTAATTTATTCATCAGTAATTCATGAGCTTAGCATTAATTGTTACTAGACAAAACGTTCCAAAGGTTTAGAAATGTTAAGTATATGCAATATCTATGTTAAGCGAGAGTTACTCTAGCTCGTTGTTATAGTTAAACTGCAGAGCCATTTTAAACTAGAAGCTCCTTTGCTACCAGGCAAAGGCATTTTAAATATTTATACTTTCTACCTTTTTCTTTGAGGACAGCGGAAATTAAAACATGTCTAAACGTATAAAAGAAACCGAAGTAACAGAGAAATTCAGATGAATAAAAACTTTTGAGTTACTTACGTTGTTTTTTTTTAATCCATTAATGAACAAAAAAACTGTATTTTAGGCCTGAAGATATTCTTAGACCACTAAAATACCTACGTAGTAGTTGTTAAAAAAACTTAATAAAAATTTTTTGAAAATTGATTGTAAACTGAATCAAAACTCATCAAAATCCATTAAGAATCCCTTTTCTTGTAGTTATCAAATATAGACAAATTTTTTGTATGAACGTTGTTTATATTTTTAACATAGATTGTTTTATATATACAACTGGTATCATTCATCAAATCTACTTGTACACCCTGGTAGTGATCAGTTTTATCTTTGAACAAAGCAAAATTAAGCGCCCCGGGCTGCCGCCGCTTGCGAAGCTTATATTAATGCTTTCTTTTGTAGCTTGTTTCCCGCACAACTTTGCCTTTACGGTATTCCACTTGACGTTTGGTTGTATGTCACTCTTGTTTAAATTTAAAAAAAAAATATTCAAATACTTCAGCTTCAAGATAAAAACTATACTTATTACCTCCTTCATGACTAGCAGTGTCATAGTCGTATCACAGTGGTAAAAAAAATCTTAAAACCTAGACAAACAAATATTTAAAACTAAAGGTCTAGCAATTGGCTGCTTCCTGTCCCACTTGCTCTTGTTACCTTCCTAAGATTGTGACATATTTATTTAATATAGATAACACAACTACTTGTTTCACGATCTCATCATATAGATTAAAAATAATATTAAAAAGTATTTTACTTTCGTTGTATTCAATAACGTATTACGTGAATAAAAATAAATGAAAATATTAGGTTCCTTTCAATAAAAGCTATTGTAGAACAAGATAATGTTTTAAGTACAAAAAATTTTGCTTGATTATAACTCAACATTGAAGTGAATAAAAACTTCATTATAGTGTATGAATAAAAAATAGAATTTTTATAATTGTATAACTATATAAAGTTTACCACTCGATGACCACGGCTAGTCTATCAAGTTTATTAGGTTTAACAAGAGTATTAGTGTTTGCAAGCGACGAAATTTTGAGATTAATTAATTAATTAATTTATTTATTTATTTATTCGTTAAACATATTCATTATTAAAAAGTTTGAATGTATAAGAAAACTTTACATTATCTAATTATCTAATTAATTAACAAAACAAACATACTTAACCTACATTTAACCTACATGACGAAATTTGACATTTTTAAATATTTTATTACCG
>DWLS01001192.1:0-23222 GCA_018246255.1 Pachliopta kotzebuea | reverse complement strand
ATAGCTTGGCTATGGCCCGCTATGTGAACGTAATAAACCCCGAAAGGGAGGTTATTCCATAACAACAACATAATAATAATAATAAACATTTATTTCAGACACAAAATCCATATTGTTATTACATGTGCTTATAGCTATGTTAGTAATTAATTAATTAATGTACAATGCTTGTACATTGGTGTTTGTCGGTTGCAATAGAAGCTGTGGTGGTATCTACCTTGACTATGGCAACAGTGCTTCATACGATAAAAAGACTAAATATATCAGTTGGATTGACATAGTGTGCAATATTTGTAGAAGTGGGACCAAGCCCAGTTTCGGGACCTGGGCCGGGGCGTCGCGCCCTCCTTGAGGGGCCTGACGGAAGACCAAAGAACATTATGTACAGTGCCTGTACAGTGACAAAACGATCATTCTCTTACAGAGACCCTGTACATAGCACTGAAACTGAAGGTAAGCCTTGCAATAGAACTGTTACATACTGAACATATGGTATACCATATGAGTAGTTACTATGTGCTGTTCGTAGGTAGATTGACATTTTCTAAAGTGTTCTAATGTTAATTACCCATCAAGTACTAGTTGATGTTATTTCTTAATAATACTTAAAAGTAAAGTACCCGGGAATATAACAGGGAATACTACAAACATGTTTTTACTTTTTCTGTGGGAATTAATTGTCAACACTTCAAAACAAATATGTGTTTAATTTTTTATTTAAATTTGTTTCTATGTATTCATGTGAGTACATTAAGAAAAAAGACATTTTTTTTCTTTAGTCCTCTGATTATAGTTGGACATCTTATTTGCATATAATATATTTATTTGATTTTATATTTATTATTATGATTGCTTTCGCCAGAACCTCAGCATTTTATTCAATGTTCTTACAACTTTAAAAACTTGCCATATGCATTTTATACAAATAATTATTGACTTATGTAAGATGGAACTACATTTTCAGTATTATCATTATTATAATAAAAAAAAATTGTATTTAAAAAATGTATGTCAGCCTCTTTAACAGTTGCCACTATTCTATTACATTTATTTAATTATCTACTTAATTACAATTTGTACTTTATTTATTGCTCTATTTTATTTGTTTTCGTACCCTTTTTTTGTATCTTAAACCTTTTTATTCTATAAAATATGTTTTGTTCTCCCTAATAGTGTTTTCTATTACTTTACAAAATTAAGGTATCCGGCAATTTGTTGGGATATTGTTGACATATGAAATATTCATTATTAGGGTACCCATGAGATTAATCTTCAGTGTTACTATTACAATTCATGATGCTGATATGGTTGCTTATATTGAAATAATTTGGGTTAAGTATTACAAGTAATATAATCTTATTTATATACCTAGTATCAAACGTTCGCCCATCACCTCGGATGGTTCCGGCGCCGCCGCAGATGCGCGGACCCCCTGCGAAGACCAAGGTGCTGAGCATATTGGACAGAGCGCGCACCGCTATGGAGACTTCATACTCATATGAAGAACCGTATTCAGCGCCCGAGCAGCCAGTGAGTAATTTAAATCAATATCTGCCTTGATTTTATTAAGACTCCCTTCCCTACTGCCTCTCTTTTACTATTGACATGTCTCTTGATTTTATTTTCTCATTTTTGCTCTCTAAGACTAGTGTGCAGAAATTACTAAGTAAATGTTTGAGGAGTAGTACTGTATTCTAGTGGAATTATTATAGTAACGAGTTTAACGCTTTATGTCTCAAGGCGATGAGCGCAAAATGGTGTTGTGTATACCATCTTAACTAGCGGCACATTGTTATAGGTAAGTGTATCACTTACTATCAGCTGAAGGGCTTTGCCTGTCTCGTCGCCTCTTGGAATAAAAAAAATCAAATAATCTTTATCTTTCATCAGCGGTCTCTTGACAAGGAGACTTCTTACCTGATATTGATTTCCTGTAAATTCCTAACTGTAGTGGAGTTTAGTGTTAAAAACTTAACGTAAAAACCACATGTTAATTTATACATTTATTAATTGAATTTGAATTAAAACTACTCAAAATAAAATCTTGTACCTGTTATATAAAATATACGTAACATTAAATAAACATAAAATAAACTATAAATAAAATAACAGAAGCAATAAGTCAATATTTTTAGTTTCATTCATTCATTTTATGGACCCCAAATTTTTTTTCGCTGACGTAGACCCCTTGCAGGTTGCCATAGACCCCTAGGGGTCGATATAGACCACTTTGGGAGTCACTGTACTAATATAACTTGTATATATATAACCAGTAAATAAAAACATTTAAAGGTGCGCGTGGCCCAGCGCGCCGCCGCGCCTCCCGAAGAGTTCTACTACGAGCGCAGTCAGGACAGGTTCTATGAGGACGACGGCTACTACAAGGAGGAACGCGATTACAAGCCGGCGCGCGAAGTGGGCACACGCCGCACGCCCCGCCACCACCAGCACCAGCACCAGCATCAGCGCGCGGCTCCCTACGCGCGCCCCCACAAGTAGATCGTATGTTGCTCGCCTTAGGCGCGGCCGTTGCACCCATCAAACGCATAAAATCACACACTATCTGTTTTTTTATACTGTAAATGTAAAATATATCTAGAAATTATTAATGAGAAGTTTTTACTGTATATTTGCTCTTTATTATGAACCTTAAAATTGAAGGGGACTGGGATTGCAGTCAACCTCGGGTTGTGGTCACAAATGCAGTTTGGCTAAAAATATACAGTGTGATTCATCAATTACATGTCCTGATTGGGCACATGCAAAAAATAAATGTTTTTTGTGGATTTTTTTAACGTAATTGGAATTGATATACATCAAAAATTAAAAAGACTTAAATTTTCGGTTTTTACATACATTAAGCAGCACTATTATTTTGGCCGCGCCTAAATTATTTTTTTTTCGCTTTCCTAAATAATTTACTATCCAATACCAATAACATCACTAATTCCTAATCGCATTCCTATTCCAGTAACATTTTTTCGCTTTTTTTTTTTTCAAAGATATGTTTCTCATAATCGATTTTATCTTATTAAAAATTAATTGTAAAATGAACAATATTTTTTACAGGATTTCGTCAAAGAATCGCGATGAGCGGGGTGAGTAGAAAAAAAAATCTAATTTCCCCCGCCAACACAACCATAAATCAAGCAAAACAAAAACTGAAGATCACAAATAAAAATAGAAAAAACATCTGGCGATGATAAAATACTCACACTGACGCGCGAATGTTTTATTTAAAAAAAAAAATCAATACAACCTCTTAATTGACTTTAATAAAGTATTTTTTTTGTAAAAATAAACCTTATCTAATAATATAGATTAATTTTCGTATAATTTAGAATAAATTTGTTGAGACAATTTTCTCAGTTGTCACTTTTGACAGCTGGGTAAAATGATTCCGCTTTTATTCATAGACGAGTAGTTTTCTACGTAAGAACAACATATTTTCACTACAATAAATTAAAAAAAAAAGTTTTGCCTATAAATAAGCTTATATCTTAATATCTACATGTATTAAACCGGAAAGCGTTCTTAAATATCTATTACTAGGCAATGTGATCTCTTGTTTATAAACCTATAAAAACAACCTTTTTTGTAAAATTAATTTCGTTCAGAAACACCGAAGTTAAAACAATTAACAAAAAGAGAAAATAGCGCCAATTTTTTTTTATTGATCAGTAGTTTAATTCGAATAATTTCTTATAAATAGTAATAAAAAAACCGTAAAGATTTATCAATAAATAAGTTTTAACTTATCTAAATGTATTTCTTAACGCAAAAGCATTATAAAATACAAAACAAGTAAAATATTTAAAAAAATTGTGAAAATACTTTTTGTTATTCAAAATTCTTAATACATATTTTTAAATTATGTAGATATACATAAATTTTGTGATTTTTGCAAATAAAAAATGTTTAAATATACAAAAAGTGATGTTTAATTAAAAACTTCAGGACGGTTAATTTTTAGAGATAAAAATAAAATATTTTGTTGATGGTTTAAGTTACTGTATACTATGAATTAAAAAAAAAACATTCTTGCTCTAACAATAAACACCTCTCATCTAAAATTATTTTATATATATGTAATAAACCTTAATCAAGATTTTAAAATTAATTAAAAAAAAAACAAAAACGTACATCGAATTGCAGTATCTTTAATTAGAATGTAAACAGTATATCAGAAAAGAAATGTCAATTTCTTTAATTTATGTGAAGAAAAAATAAAAACACTATTTAAAAAAAACTTCTGTCATTTGGAAAAACTTGTAAAACTAAAAATATAGATAAAAAGTCGAATAATTACCCAAACATCATGGTTAAAACTCTATTGTCTATGTGATGGTAAATTGGTACTATTTACGTATATCTACAGTTTGAAGTTTATAAGGTCTGATGATTTTGGTGGTGTTTTTGGATGTTCCTTGTTGGCGGAGACTGTCTAGATCAGTGTTTCTTAAAGTAGGGCGAAGGTCTCACAAGGGAGCATTTGTCATTAGAAGGGCAATCAGCAACAAAAAAAAAGTAGCTAGAATTTTTTAATTTAGCTATTCTTTGCAATTTTTTTTGGTCGTACGGGACATGGGAATTTTTTTTCTCAAAAGTGGGATATGAAACCAAATGGTATAAGTGTATATTACGCGCATGTGGCATTCTTTGTGAGAGGCCCATGTCCAGCAATAGGCCGTGGTTTGATGTTGATGATAATGCACACAATACTATATTCCGCTTTGTAGGGGTTACCCTACAAAGCGGAATATAGTATTGTGTGCATTTTGTTGCATTTTGTGCATTGGTTAGTTAGTGGAACTACTAGGGAAGGGAGACCTAACTGCTTAAGACTACAAGCGATGAGCACAGATAAACTGTACGTCTCGTCATTTGTATGGAATAAAGAGTTAAGTATTATTATAGTTATAAATATGCCAAACATATTACACATTTCCTTGGTCTAAAATGACCTTGGTAATCCTCCTTTACCTTTTCATTATCATCTTCATCGGAAATCATTCATCACAGGATATGGGTTTCTTAGCTTTTCGGACCTCCATAATATCACTAGTAAAACGATTTGACTTTTACCTGTATCAAATAGCAAGTGTAGAACTGACCGAAGTAAACCCAATGATAAATAATAAATACTGCTCCATTAGGCAGATATAAGGTACTCCACAAAGTTGTAATTTAAAAAAAATATCTATAATAACAGCGTTCATTCATAATAAAATATAAATACATTATTTTCTTATACTGAAATAATAGAAAAATGCACCGAAAGCATAAATTAAATTGCTTTTTAAACAAATAAATATATAAATGCAACAAAATTATAAAAACAAAAAAAAAATAGTTTTCTGTAAATTCATAAATATTCTCTTTATATTTTTATTGAAATAAAAAATATTAATAAATTAAATGTTTGAAATAATTCAGATAAATGGATATATAAAAATATAATTTAAAAACCATTAATTATGTATATAGTGTCATGGAGCAACTTATTATAGATGTAAATAAAAAAAAAACACATGACACGTGACTGCTTACATTATATATGGCAAATTAATCTAAAAGGGGAATTATCTTAGAAAAAGTTGATTTAATTACAGACAAGCTAGCATTCATATTATAAAATCGAAACCGAAATAGTAAATTAAAAAACTCAATAAAAATATTAAGTACATAACAGATTTCATGTTTTCCATCCTATAGTATTAATTTTTTCAAATCAAAACATCAAATTCAATGTCAATATACATTCTAATAAAGGAAAAAAAAACACTAAAACCGTTTTGCGCCATGAACAGTTACAAAAATTGTTCCGAAAAACTACAAGTTTTCATTAAATAGAAAATCTCACTTTTACCCATTAAGTTGTTAAAAAGACTTATGAATGAAAGGTCTCTATACAATCTTGGTCCCCAATTTAGGTAAAGGCATCCCGGTTAATTGCTTTTATCTAGGATTCCTTTGAATCCGTTAAAAGAGAAAAGCTCGTCTTTTAACACAAAGCTACTGAACCCAAAAGAGGTCCATGTTGAGTGATATCAATATAGCTTTTGTTCAAAACAATATTCCCGAAAAATGTTTTGATTTAAAAGCACAGTAGTTTCTTCATCTCTATCCTCGTTCGTTGTTTTTATTAATGAATGGTAATGTAGCTAATAATGTGCAGCATAGATTTTTCTTAATTTAGATTTCTTTTATCCCCAATAGGTCAACAATAGACTGCAATTTCATGCGGTGTAAAGAAACAACGAGGCTGAAGATGGTAGAGAGCTCGTACAGAATACTCCGGCTCTCAAACGCAGTTATGATGGCAATGTGAGAGAAGCAAGCCGAGCAATTTTGAGAACAGTCTTCCACCATTCAAATACTTTTGTTCATCAAAAGAGGCATACATCACCAGGAATCCTTAAGCTTGAAGTTATTGTATTAGAGTTTACTTTAGAATGTGATCCCAAAGTGTGTAATGGCTAAATGGAGTAACCAAAGCGCTTTGAAAGCAGAATGGTTTAGGATATACATAAAACAGGTACATATGTACAATTTCATTGCACTCTATATTCTGTTTTGAAAGGCGCTGTAGCTAGTGAAATTACTGGGGTAGCGATACTTACGTCATATGTCTCAAGGCGATAAAACTATTTGGTGTAGTAGCATAATCTTCCTTAACCTAGAATGATTTATCATCAAGTGTAAGAATAATAAAATAATATATATTAAACATTATTTTTGTGCCATAAATTTTGTGGAATAAATAAAACTATATAACTTTAATATATTTCTTTCCAGCATCGGTCAAAGCTTGGAACCTTGAGGAACTCCTTTATAAGTTTTACATTTCATTCCATCTTCTTTATAAAACGGAATCAAAGTTACGGCAGAGTTATTACTATATTATTGTTTTATATAAATAAAATATTAGAAATTAAAGTTTTTTATTGCTTTCTGTCCCTGTCCGGTGTAACTACTTTTAATAGAAAATTGATAGTCTATTCAGCATAAGGTGATTACGTCGACTATGGGGTAACAAAAGACGCACTCTTGGAATAGTTGAGAGAGAGAAGAGGAAGCATTGAAAGAACATTTTAAAAGCGCTACCTGGTCTTCTATATATTACGAGAGGACGCAGAAGAAGGCACGTGCTCCTATCAGTACTTCAAGTATTTAGAAAAGCGTATTACTTTGTCGATATACTTCATATTTCAAGAGATCTATGTTCAACTGTAGCCATCCGTTGATTATGTTGATATAATTACTTTGTCGGTTTGCTAATGCCCTAAAATACCTATATCCGATTGTTAACTATTCTAATCGGCTCTTTGTACTTATACATAAGCGTATGCTTTATTATAGTGTTTTCCAAACAATTGAGTTCCTTCTCCTACTTTTGAATTAAAGAAAATGCCATGTCAATATCGTCCCCTGCAATTTTTAACCAATGCAAATAAAAACCTAAAAATTCTAAGAATAAAATCGGTTATTTTTTTAAAAAGTTGCTAATTGCCCCAGAAATGACAATTGCTACCTTGTGGGGCCCAGGTCCTCACCTTGAAAAAAAAACTGATCTACCATGATATAAAAATCGTGCTGTTTGTGTCGGTTTGCGTAATAATATATATTAAAACTGCAGCGCTATACAAAAATCTTACAGTAATATGATTTCATATTTGTTTTATCACTAAATCTAGTTTAATTGTATGGAAGCAAACATTGTTTGTGCTTTTGGCAAACAATGGAGAAGTTAGATTGGGTAAACGATACCTCCGAGGATAAAAGTTGAAACTGTTTTAAGTAATTAAAAAACTTTTTTTTCCTCGCAAACTTGTAAATGCATTACAAGTTTGTGAGACTACTTAATCTTTTGTCCTTCACTTAATTTAAACGGTACAATAGGGCGACGGATCGTTTTTGTATTATCTAAGTAAATTTCTTTGTTTATATTTTTCTTATATGTGTAATAAATAAAATATTTATTTGTTTTTAAGAAATGATCATGTTATTATCATCTCCTACTTAACTGTTTACAACGTCTTGCAAATTGTTAGGTTTATTATACACACTCCCTGTATTTAATGTCAATAATAAAACTGCTTAATATTAATAAACAAAAAGAAAACAACGAATGAGTAATAATTTATGCATAGATAATGTTTAAATAGCAAGCAATATTATATACCAGAAATATTTATTTAATTAGTCAATCAATAGTAAGAAATCGTTAATGCTATAGAATGTATTATCTAATGGACACTTCCGCAGAGAGCTTTCAAATTTATTATTTGTTAGTGCCTTAGTATTCTTGAGTTTTTTATTCTAAATTTTATTGTATAAACGCTATAGTTATGTATATACATTTATCAACTATGTATAAACACAATCCAAATCTTTAATTATGTTATCAATGAGGTAGAAAATTTTGACAGCCAGATTACATCAGAGCTCTTACGGCGGCTTATTTACATTATGACTCAATTAAATCTTCCGATCAATTATTCTTCATAAAAGAGAAGCTCTTTAAATTTGTGTTTTTTATCAACGTATGGGTAAAAGCTACAATGAGTTATCATCTGTGAAGTTTAGTTTCTTTAAATTTCCGATATTCAGTATGTATGTAGCCCACCCATAACGCCCACGCCCATCGCGTAACAATTAGTATTCCGATACTTTGGTGGATGTTTAAATTAATTGCTCCGCATACCAGACTAACATCTTACAATGTGTTAATTAATACATATATTAAAGTGTTAAGTTACTGTGCAGGTTCACAAAAGAGTAAATAGAGAATGATTTAACATCGTTACACGTAATGGAGAAATTATACGTGCCGTCCTAATTGGAAGGTAGATACTTTTAGGTTGGTAAACGTAAAAATAAAAATTTTGATATAAATAATATTATAAATTCAATATGTTGGACGAGGCATGGTCGCCGTTCGCTTTACTATTTTATTTGATGGAACGAGCTCCGGCGACGGCGATACATCGGAGAATTCAGGTGTTCATTCAAAATTCAATAGAGCAAGGTCCATCGCTGTATTGTTGAATTTCTGAAAGAAACTAATAATGAAAAAAGTTTATACATGCGCATAACAAATCTGAAATATAAGCCGTGATAACATGTGCTCAAGGATTTAGGAACAGCATATTTTGGAAACATATTGTGAGAAACGTTAAGTTTTAGAAATGAGAGTAATAACAAGATATTAAATTTTGTTTATACCAGTTGTGTTCTAAGATGAGAAGTTAAAATATGAAAAGGATTAACTTGGAGCTTCTTGTCAGTTATCAGAGAAAAGTATGAGTTACTTAATTAAACTATTTAACAAATTTTTAGTTGGAATGGAATTACTCACGGGATCCAAGTTAACTTCTATTGCTCGCGGTGCACCTTGCTAATCAATAAAAGGGGTTCTGAATCTCCACCATTCCGCGAGATAGTCAAACGCCCCTATTATTAGTGGAGGCCTGTATCCAGCAGCGAACGTTTATAGGCTGATTATGAAGAAGGAAAAAAGGTTGGAAATGCGTTTTTGTAACTCAAAACTGCATTAGTTCGATAACTTCGTTCCCCTTTCGTATTGCGTTATAAAAAATGTGTGTGACGGTGAAAAGTTATATATTTATTCCGCCACTCGTGCGATAACTCAGCGTTTTTATTACCGGTCAGAACACGGGTACGGTCCGACATTTTCACTAGCTTCCCCACTCGCAGTGCGCCAACTCCTGAATTCTGTATCAAGCTTGACTAGTTTGTTAACTCTTTCCCACCTGGACGTAATCCAACGCGACAGTATCACTTTGATATTATAAAAAATATATTTATTTTGTACTGTGTTTATATTTCCTTAGATATGTTATTGATATACATACATAACTTTATATTACTCTTATTTATTTATTATTTTTTAAATGTTTATTGTTTCCTCTCACCTATCACAAAGATCTCTTTACTTCCTAAGTTGACTGGTAGAGATTGCCCATAAGTCTTAAAGCCTTGTTGTCAAGTCTGCCTATTATAACGTATTTTATAATAAAACAATAAAGATATGAATGAATAACAATAATACTAAATACAAAAAAAAAATACACTGCAACGTAGTACCGCAGTAACTTCATTAAGTAGCTGTAACACAGTAATGTTTACATTACTACATATTTGGCGTCTGATACAGTTGTTGCTACAACCCTACTTAGTTTCTGGCAATTAGCAGTAAGTTATTACTAGTAATTGTTTATTCCATGCGGTGGGAATACTCTAATCTGTTTCCCACAACCTACCTAGACCCGGAATATTTATCTATAGAAATAAACAATTTGTCACCAGAGTGTTTTGTGTTAACTTTGAGGGTTAGATATCCAATTGTTTGACGAAGGTATTCGCAGAGATTAATGGAACTTAACTAATGTTAGTAAATCTAACTTGACGCAGGACCTTTGCGGTGTCATCAATAACCATTAGTAAAATCGCAGTCATAATCTTATCGGAATAGTTAACTGAATTATCTTAACCTATTATTTATTTGATTTATTACAACCTATGATATAATATAATGGCGTTACCTCGCCTTTCTACCAATCTATTTTGTACTAAAATGTTATTAAAAAAAGTATATAGTATATATATAACATACATAATAATTTTTTATACATAAAAATAGTCTGATAATTCCATCATTGCTGGTCGTAGACGGCTACAGAATCCTACCAACAGTAAAGAAATCATTATTATAATATATTTTATTTAACACGATACAGGCTTTGTCATCAGCTCACTGACGTCCATTGCTGGGTATAAGTCTTCCCCAATAGTGATAGGAATTGAGCCATTTCTGATCACGCTGGGCCAATACGGGTAGATGGGGAGCCGGAGCCTCGTTTATTGATTGGCAGGGTGCCCCACGAGCAGGTGAGGTTGGTTTGGGTCCCGTAAATTTTTGCATCCCGTAAAATTTTGGAATCCCTTACACCCTTTCGTTCAAAAGATTCGTTGGACCGTTATCTATAACTTTAATAATATGGGTATTGTTACCGTTTCTTTCAGGATTTTGTTTCGATTTAATGAAACAAACCACAAACAATTACCTAGATAATTAAAATTTCCGTTTAGAAGTGTAGCAACAGAGAAACTTTCATTGACCGCACCCTCCATTTTCAAAGGATGAACGTTGGCTGGTTTGAGGAAACTATTCCGCTGTGGTTTTAAATTTATATTTGTTAACCGACGAAAAGGACGAAATTCTCAATTCAAGTAGTATCGCTTTTATGTATAGTATTAATAAACAGGGATAATTGAATTGGAACATAATAATTTCTACTGAAGTAAAACCTTTCTAAAATTATGATAATTTCGGTAAGAGCACTGGGTTGCTGTGATGTTTGGTGTTTGTGAACATTTTGAAAAAAAAAAAAATGTTTTATTGCCATTTTTTTTAATATTTCAATTAAATGTATATAGGAGTGAAAGTGAAATACGCCTTTATAAAATTTGCCAGTCGTCATAATAATCAAATTCTGATTGACTCCAGACGGTTGGCTTAATCTTGAGCTATGTTTAAACGGACTTATTGGTAAACAGCCTCCTCTGCAGCCTTTGATGGATCCGTCTATTCCATAGGGTATCTCTTCCATGATGTGCCTTTGCCTTTCCAATACGTGGGCAGTATTACAAATATTATAGAAAAGATAATTATATGCGAAAGATTCAAAGATTTAAATGTAAGAGGTATGTCCTTTATAAAATCTTGTCCTTCAATTTGCTATGTGATGGTTGTAGTGTAAAATTTTTATACACGGCATCTAGGCAAACAAATCTCCATGATTCTCCAAAGAACCTCCCCCGTGACTGCATCAAGTTAATTGCAGCTTTAATTGGCGGAAATTGCTGCACTGAGAAATTATAGATAACGAAATATGCACCGAATGTGAAACGAGTCGTAAGTACTCATAATTACAATATTAATTGTATTTCATGTCCATTTCTGTTTCCTCAAGTATTTTGTGTGTTTGATGATGGTGACCACCTTCATCATTATATTAACATGTCCGTATGTCTTTGTTTCCTGAACCAATCCTTTAAAGCAAATATAATTCTTTGTAGTTCCTCCAACTATCTCCATGATAGTGGCTGAAGCGTTTTCGTAACTGAAAGATCCAGTTCAATTGTGAGGCGAACACATTTTTCGAAGAATGTTCTAAGGGACCGTAGAACCTAATTCTGTCAACTAATCACTGAAACCTACTACCAATTTTAAATATTTTGGACGTGCTTCATTACATTGCAAGCAATTATCATACAAAGAATTATTAACTTACGGTAATAAGTATCTCATTTTGTATTCACTACATCGGATGTAATCAGATGAATATAATCAGTGATATTCATAATGTATGTATTACTGGTAATAGTCGCTAACCAGAATTCAATTCGCGGAGATTAAAGCAAATTAGTTTTGTTTTTCATTATAGTTGTAAACAACAGGAGGCGGCGGTCGGGAAATTACATAGTAAATAATTACTAGTAACAAGTTAATATCTTATGTCTTAAAGGGACTAGCATAATGTGGTGCTGTGTATATTATCTTTATTTGTATTGTTCTCTTTACAAGCCTATATAGTCAACAGAGAAAGTGCCCTTTAAGTCCGCTATTTTGTGTTTTGTTTGTATGTACAAATAGTTCTCTAAATGTTTAAATAAAATAAACTCGCAATGATGTTCTGTCATTAAAAAAATACATCAGTAATTTTAATCTAGGTTTTTTATTAGAATAGTAATTATAACAAATTCTTCGTTGGTGATATTAATGTGTATTTTTAAGGTACATTTTTAAGTATCATTTTGGGTGTGAATTTTGGTTTCTGGAAGAGATTATGTTAAACCCATCTAGTTCGCCAAGAACTTATTTCTAATTCTTTTTTATTCGAAGAGGCGACAAGATAAATAAGGCGTTTACCTGATGGTAAGTGATACTCCTGCGCATAACAACGGGGCGCTGGTAAAAATATGGTATACACAGCACTACACTATACTCGTCGCCTTGAAACGTAAATAGTTGAGTTATGTTAGCTCAGTAATTTCACTAGCTTATAGAATGCTTCAAACTGAAACACAGTAAGGTTCGTATACTACTATTTGGCGGTAGAAATAGGAGCTGCGGTGGTATCTATCTAGACGGTCTCCGGGAGATACTTACCACTGGGACTGTATATGTCTATCACTATAATATCATTATGTTTCGGCTGTCAACATATGAAAGTTTGAGTATACAGAGCAAGCTTCACTCTTGATGGTAGGTCTCCGTTAACGCAAACCGTTTAAGTAGATGCCACTGTAGGTCTTATTGTAACCTACAAATAGTACTATGTAAACATTACTGTATTCGGGTTTGAAGGGCGCTGTAGCTAGTGAGTGCTATTACTGGGATAACAAGACTTAACACCTTATATCTCTAGGCAACGAGCGCATTGTGGTGTTATGTATACCATCTTAACCAGCGCCACAGTTGCATGCAAGTGATACAAGTTACCGTCAGATGAACGCTTCGCTCGTCTTGTCGAATTAAAAAAAAATTGCATTAAGTCATTGCTTCTTAACACAACTTGAACTGAAGTCTTAATCGATTGTAAATAAAAAATTGTTTCCGCTTCCGTTTATGATTTATGGTCATTAAAAATGTACCCAAATAAAGCAATCAGTGGCAATGAAATGAATTATTCCGTTGTTACAAAAACGCGAATATTTTGCCGTAGTAGCAGATAATCGAAAATAATCCATTTGTAATAAATAGCTGATTGAAATTAGATTGGTAATAAAGAACGTTTTTAACTCCCACACCTGGGGTTTAGGGCATTCTCTTCAAGGAGAAAATCAAGGGTTATCTTAGCTCCTTACCATGTTGGCCTGCATTGTGTTGGTAGATGTCAATTGTCCGCGCAAGCTGTTCTTGGAACATATCAGATTCCCCTCGTTATATTCTTTCACCAGAATCCTAAACTTAATAAGAATTGAATCTTGATATCTAGACCGTCTCAAAAACTAGGCTATATACAAATACACAGAATAGTTTCGAACGGTAAAAAAAGTTTTGTATGACAAGGTATGAAAGACTGAAGAAAGAATAAAAAGATTGTAAAAGAGGAAGAAAGAAAAGAATGGATAAGAAATGAAATAAGGAAACACACGGTTCTTGACTGACTATACAGGGGAAAGATAAAAACAAATACAAAATCAGTACTTCTATCAGTTAAGTACTTTGAATTTCTTAGATTGACTTTAGTCGACTTAATACGAACAATGAAATGACGCAACTCCTTTTCTTAAATTTACTTTTAAGTTTTTTTTAGAGTAAGAAAGAAAGACTTTACTTTCCTAATAGACAGTAGTGTGTATAGTTTTCTATGTTCCGGTTCTCAGCGCGCTGGACCTAGACTTAACATCCTATGTTTCAGAGCAACGATTACAATAGATTGTAGTGTATACCATCCTAATTACTTCTCCGCTTTTCGGCTAAAAAATCTGTGACTTTTTAACCGGTAAGTTATAACTTTATAAATCTTCCTTCCGCCTTTATTTATTCAGGGCTCGGATCATAAACCGCATTATAACCTTGCGATATTCTTGAAGAACGTGAAGCGCGTAAGAAAGCCATTAATATTGTATACGTAGTACAGTTTTCTGCACTTAACAAAAGTTTGAGGACCTCTGGGTCAGAGGGGCCCGTATAATTAAAGCGATTATGTGGTAAAGTGCGACAAGGATGTTCGGCATTCGGGTCAAGTTTATTTGACTTGTCGGGTACAGTGTTACCGTACTTACTATCATTCTGCATATTTGTTTTAATTATTATTGTGTATTTGCTGTTAATATGTTAATAATAAATAATTTGAAACATCAAAAGCGTTGTTGTTGTCTCTGTAATTATATTAGGAGTGGCATTAAATTGCCAGAGCTATAGACATGACATATAACTACCCCCGGCAATTCATGTCGACAACAATGGCTGTGATATTTAAATATTGCAGAATAGTACAAAAATTTCTGTTGTCTTATTGATTAATGCTTATCTTTGGTCTGTGATTTCATTACGTCAGTGTTTCTCGTAATTATTGTGAGATAGAAACCATTTTACAAAATCTGGTCATCAGACAGCGCTGCATTATTAAGTTAGTATTATAATAAATTAGAAGTAAAGTTCTGATAAGTTATTGATTACCTAAACAAAGTAATAGTATGAATAGCTAGATAAGAATCGGGATTGGAAATAAACCAAAATATTATCCCTTTGTCTTTTTATTATTCGATTGTAGTTCATAATAACTAAAAGCCGTTAGATGTCCACAACTGGACATAGCTCTTCCCCCAATATTCTAATTAGTCTCTGCATCCAGCGGTTTTCTATGATCTTTATCAGATCTTTGTTCTTCCTTAAGGAGGGCTTGCCAGCACTGCATCTACTCGTATTGGTACTCTCACTTAAGGACCACTGACCAATCATTGTACTCTTTCTATTACCGCAAATATTAATATAAAAATATCCCAATCAGTCTGTCTTCAATATTTGGTAAAGATATTGCAAAATATTCGGTACATCATTTTAGTTATAAGCTACCTAATTTGCTTTCTAATCTGCTTAAAAATTGTTTAATTTCCTCAATCTCTAATGACATTTGATCTACCTTCACATTTAGCATTTCTACGGGTGATTTTGAATCGTCTAAAGACGCATTGACTTGATTTTTTATTTTCGCCACGCCGTCATCCAAATAGTTTAGACGTTTCATTACGTTTTCATGACGCATTTTCGATTTATCTGCTTCCGTTTCTATTTTATTTATATCGAAGAATTGTTCACTTTTTATCAAAATCTTGTGCATTTCATCCATTTTTTGCCTAAACATTTGAAATCCTAGTTCGTCATCTCTCTGTTTTTGTTGTATTTGAGCTTTATTCATTATAGCATCTCGTATGCGTGTCGGCATAATCTTGTTATTTCTCCACCTGGGCTTCCCTGGACACAGTACGATCGTTCCGTTAACTTTCTTTTTATTTTTTATTTGATCATTCAGACGGTTCGGTAGTATTTTGCTGAAAAACTTATTGTAAACAAGATGATCTAAAGTACTTAGAAATTCAACTTGCTTGGCCAACCTTCTTATATTGCCTAGTATTTCTAAATCGTTTATATCATTGACCGCAACACCGACTAGTAAATTCATGAGTACAATAGCGGCAAGAATTAGAAAAATGAGAAAAACAACACGAACTATAGCCAGGGAAGTAGCGAGATCCTTCGAATGCTCCTCATCAAATAATGCCACGTAGTCGAATTCGGATGTCATCATCACAACAGTTTTAACGAGAGCCGCCCACGGGCTCTCGAAAGGTATTTTGGAATGAAATTGGATCATGAAACTTAACGCAAATCCGATAATTAGGAAGGCAAATGTAAGTAATATCTGAAAAAAAAAGAGATTTAAAATAAGAAGCCGATAAAAAAAGAGAAATAATACAGGTGTAACTTGTGTGACAGCCGGAACACCTGAATGCTGTTATAGCAGCAAATTTATAATATGAAGAAGTCAAAACTATTGTTCCACCACTCTCATCTAAAGTAGCCTCGCTAGAATCTAGATACGTTGCGCATCCTCGAAAACTTTAATATTATCTTATTATCTAACTTTTGATGAATACTTACTCTGATAACATTTGAAGCGACCTTTCCGAACATTAAAACATAATAGCCCACGTTTGGGAATCGGGAGAGTAGGAACATAAGCTCCAACCATGATAATAATAACGCTATCGTTGCGACGTGACGCGGCCATTCCGACAGTGACCACGACGTTAATAATACCGTTGGTGGTAAGACCGTTGCAAAACCAATCGATCCAAATTTAACCCAAGTTTCTAGTTGAAGAAAATATCTACTACTTTTAACATTCATGTAAAGTAGTTCCTGAAAACAAAAAAAAAATAATGTAATAATCTAGTCATGTAAGCAATAACGAGTTCCATTTTGGAAAAGCCTTGCTTGTGTAGATTATTACGTAGTGTGGAAATAGTAGTTAATTTTCAAGGTTTTCCGTGATAATGTTATCTGCTAATATTAAAAATGCAGTAGCTAATGAAATGATTAAACAAAAAAAACATTTGTGAGCGAAAGTCACTAATGCTGTGCAAGGAATAAATTTCTGATGGTAACATTTTCTACAGGCAATTGTGTGTAAAAGATTGACCATAAATCGAATGTTTCACTATCATAATAAACATGATGAATTTTTACAATTCTATTTGTTATTTAGATATTGATTATTTAAAACATTGTAAGTACCTGAACTAGGATCAGAAAAATTGTTACGTATACAATATAACCCCAAACATTTGCGTTCAACCAGAGCGGCGCTGATGATTTCGTATCCTTATAAAAGAATACGGATACAATAAATATAGTCAAAGACAAAACGAATATGGAAAATACTGTAATAATGGTGTAGAAAAAAGGCAACAGAGCTTTCCATTTCAAATATAGGAAACTCTCGACTAGTGGATGTACGAGCAATCTTTTCTGACCATATCTGTTGCCTGTCTGGAGCAAAGCCTCGATCACTTTCATCTGCTCCATTTCACAAACTGTCGGCATCAATATTCTGTAATCAACTGTCACCTCACAGTTTGTATCTTTAAAATTTTGACAGTTTGATGAAATGTAAGAATCAAACACATCTTCCATGAAATCAGTAGGTTTTGACAAATTGTTTATTATCATGTCTATAGCTGTCCTTCTATTCTTCTTTGGTCCATCTGTGTAGCCGGATAAGTCTCCTCCTTCTTGTAGTAGAAGCGAAATGACGTCACGACTACCATGGTGACTGGCTGTGTGAAGAGGAAACCATCCCATACTATTGACCTCGTGAATTGTAGTTTTATCAAACCATAGTATAATTTTAACTATATCTATGTGATTCTTCATAGCAGCAATGTGCAGAGGTGTTGAACAGTTATGTGGGTAACTTGTTGTTCTAAGTCGTACATCGGAGTTTTTAGACAGAAGTAGTTTTACGCATTTTGAATGATTATTTGATACAGCGAAATGTATAGGACCGAAACCACGTCTATCATTGGCCGTTAGCGAGTTTATCATACTCCGCGTGACGTCATCGTCAAATTCTAGGAGTTTTTGTAAAATATCTAGAGAACCTTTTTCGGCAGCAACGTGGAATACGTTCACGTCACCCGGCATTGTCAATTTAATTGAAGCACCTTCTTGAAGTATTGCGGTAACACAATCAAGGTGCTCATTTATAATGGATTTAAATAAAGGGGTTTCCCCTGCTTCGTTTTGGCAATCTATAAAATTAGTTTGTTTAGCTAAACTTAGAATTTCTGTTAATACATCTAGATTACCAAGAGCCGCCGCAGAGTGTATAGGAGTTTCTCCATCGTTTGCCTGTAAATCAATATTTATATAATTGTACAAACTTAAAAAGAAACTTTATTCTTATTGTAATACATAAGGTATTAATAAAGATTTCGATAATCTCTTAACTCTTTTAAAATTTGTTTAAGGACTTAAAGTTTAAGGATCCTATTTTACTTATATTCAATATTTAAGATATAAGTAAGGACTTTTGATAATCTTTGTTTAATAAAAACAGCTTTTATTGTATTTCAAACTCTAAAGAGAGTAACTTAGCAGTTATGTAGCATCCAGTCCAATTACAAATTAAAAATCATGTAATGAACACAAAGTACACACGAAAATTCTTGTTCTGACTTATTAATGGAGTTAATATAGAAAATATCAAAAAATACCTTCACAGTAACATCTGCGCCGGCTTCTAATGCAATACAAACGCCCGGTACCCAAGCAGCTTCAACCGCTGCTTGAAGAACTGTATGCCCTTCCTTGTCTTTAACATCCACTATGGCCATAAAGGGATCAGCATCTTTATAATCATGATTAGCCAGAAGCTAAAACATAAATTCAAAATATTTATTTTTAGCAGCGCTTTGCTTATTACAGACTTTATAAGAGTTTAAGGAAAACATTAATGAAAATCTTTTGTCTTAAAGTAATCCAGAATGAAAGAAGAAGAAAATACTATTGTCTTACTTGCATAGGATCTTCCAACTCGTTTTTAACGCATACATGTAACGGAGTCAGTCCTGCTGCGTTAAGACATCTTACTGATGCTCCGGATTGTAGAAGCACATTGATGCTGTCAATGTTGGCAAGATGAACAGCCGTGTGAAGAGGAGTATCCAAATTGTTCAATTCTTTCGTTTTCATAGTGTTGTGTATTGCACCCATGTTAATCAGCATTTGGAGTACTGATAGAAAACTGTAAATATTAATTTTGTTATTGTTCAGAGTACAACTGAAGGTAGTCAAAAGATATCACACAGAATGTTCTGCTTCTCGTGTATTGAAAACCGAATACTGAAATACAGTTATAGCAAAAGATACAGTCATTATCAGTCAATAGACGTTCACTGCTGGACATAGACCTTCCCCAAAAATTGGGTGATTCGGGCCATCTCCGACCAAGCTGACTCTATGAGGGTTGATAGGGAGCCAGAGCCTCCTTGTTTATCAGTAGATGCACCGCGAGCAGAGGAGGTTGGCTTGTGTATCGCGAGTTGTTGTATGGAACCCCTTACATCCTGTACTATATAATATGAAGATAGAAACTACATACTTGCTGGGGTTGATATTTTGATCGTAATAATATCCAAAACCAACGACATCTAGTGCCGTTCTCCCAGCTTCGTCGGATATATTTGGATCAGCACCTGCGGCGAGCAGTAGACGAGTGCAGTGTACCCTTGCACAAGACGTAGCCACGTGAAGAGGCGTCCAACCCGGTTGAAGAAGTGGCAACTGGAGAAGGGTTAACGTTTATTATAATAATTTTTTCTGGTTAATATTTATATCATAGGAGTCAATACACCTTTGCTGTTTAAAGTACCTATGAAGTTCTTATTGTTTTATGTGTTTAAAAATATAATTAAACTATGAATTTGTTAGCACTTGCCGTTCCCTTGATGTCTTTACAGTTGTGATCGATGTTGTCTTTCCAGGTCTTTGGCAAGATAGTTCTGATTTCTTCGAGGTCGCAGCGGACATTCACCATGTCCCTGGTCTTTTGACACAATCTCCTAACATCTTCTTCTGCGTCTGATGACATGTCACTTTCGACTCGATCTTGCATTTCTAAAATTTCAAACCAGAAAATCTTTAGGGAACTAGTTGACTTACAAAAGTAGAAGTTTAATTTTGTTTTAGTGGAAATAGTGAACGACAAAGTTCTTGACAGTTTTAAATTTTGTAACGTATTAATATTTTGGTAAGTTAATGAATTAGTAAATAATCATGGAATTTCTCAACAAGCAAGTCAATATGCAATGAAAGTGAAATAAAATTGACTTATTGGATAAATTGAACAACGGAAGTTTGAGAGTAAAACCTTTATGAATGGACATTAAATAAAGAATATAGAAAAAAAACTCGGTCTAGCACAATCTTGTCAATTTAGATATTTGTCAATCTTTAAGGAATCTTAACTGTGATTTATTGAAAATATAGAAGCATGGAAATTGCCCAAAACTATATGGTAAGTTTTATAATAAACATGACAAAGATACAATTAATGATATTCTAGAGAAATAATAAGAAATAGAAGAAATTAAAAAAAACAGGTGAGAGTTCCTGTGAGGCTAAAACAATTTCAAACCTGTATCCAAAAATGTAGACAAATTGTTCATAGTTCAAAAGTTTCATGTACAGACGAAATATAATTTGACGCAGAAAACTCCATAGATATTCTATAATTAACTATCTCACATAATACAGTACTTTCTGCATTATAATTTAAATTTAAACCAATGGCACACAATAGGTTGCTCGGTACTGGGGTACCTACTTTGATGACCACGGACAAGAATTTACATGTTTCGTATGATTGTTATTACTTTGTTTAATTAGGGACCAGGAGCCACGAATACAATGACTCGAATAAATGAGAACGGAAATGTTGTCGGAACCATCATCGTCAATTGCGAAGGTCAGGTAACTTTGTCTTTTAAAAGCAAGGTCTTTTCTATATTATGCAGTTACAAATCTAGGAGTATCTTTACTGATGGCGATACATCTGCGTAAACGTTAACACGTCTTTATTCTGGTTCCTTTGTAGTGTAATAAATGGTGAAGAGTAGACTACCGTTACGTTATAGTTTCACTATAACTTGACACAGTAATGTCTGTACGCTTTTATTGTACGGCAAATATAGGCACTTACACTCACAATATCTATTTAACCTTTCTAAACGGTCTCTGTACAATAGAAATTTATCATCAGTATGTATTATTATTACAGTGCCAGGTAATATCAGTCTTGAAATTTTCAGTAAAAGTAAAATTTTTTATTACATTGATCGGTGAAATAATTGATTATAACAATGAACAGGTTTCCCCGAGACCACCACTTTGGACAGTTTGACTGCCGCGACTTATTCAACACATATGAGGAACTTGTCTCACTTCGCTAACAATGCTCTTAAAGAAATCGTAAGTTATCCATTCATTGTATGATTATCTTTTGAATATAAGAATACAATTAGTTACATTTTTTAAGATTTTTTATTCATATAAGGTTCCATATTTTGGAGTATTTCTTGCGAATTTAAGAATGAGATTAAGTTTCAATTATTCTTGTAATATATTTTCTAGTATATGTGGAGAATTTAGGAGTTAGAAAGAAATTTTAACAAAACTATATTATTAATATTCATTAATTCAAATGTAGTATACCTTTAATTTTTAATCTCAGCTAATTTCTGTTAATGCGTTGTTATGGTGATAATAGGATGTAACGGACGACCTGCAAGTTCTCAGGCTGGTTTCGAAAAAAACGGAAGCTGTAGTTGTGCCTGATGAGGAGTTTCATCTGATAGTCGTCATGAGACGAAGCTGAAGGTGCGGATAATTGTTGCAGAACAAATTTAAGGGTGCCTTAATAAATTGAACTTAATTTTGCTATTAAACATTAACAAGATCTTGTGTTCAAAAATTTAAATCAACATTACCTTGTTCAATCTTCGTAATGTACAATTAACAGTAAAAAGTTCTTATTGAAATAACATTGTAATTAAATATTTAACTATCTATTAGATTTATTACCTATTTTTGAGAAAATTCTTCTATTTGCTGGTTTTGTTAAATTTAGATATAACGTAATAGGATAATATTTTAAATTGCTAACTTTGATACGAATTTATAGGTTTTGGCGACTTCGAGAGTTTGATGTGACGTTCTTTTTAAATTGTTGTTTAAAAAAATAAAATGTTTGTTTTCTGAAGATTTGCTTCAATTTTGCAAAAATTTTTTCTCTTGTTTTTACGCGTTACTATAATTTTAATTCTCAAGCAATTGAACTGCTGTAATATAAGAAATGCTTGGTTGTAAATAAATAAATTTCTATAATTCTTTAAAGACATGTAATATGGGGATTTGCCTTTACATACCTTCTGGAAAGTCGAGTAATATGGCCACCTGCCTCGCATTACCAGCGAATGCAGCTAAGTGTAACGGAGTGCGCCCTAGACGATCCAGCCGGTGTTTCTCGGCACCGAATTTGAGGAGAAGGCTAAGTGCATCTCCGCCCTGAATTGCGGCTACGTGGCAGGCTGATATCAAGTCCAGACGGCAGGTAGCGTTTGGATTTGCACCAGCATGGAGTAATCTGAAAGGTGTAAATGTAGATATTGCTGTATAACCAATTGTAGCAATAAATTAAAGTCTAATGACTGTTGTTCATTATATAATAGTTCATGTAATTAGACTGGTGGTAGGATTTCATTAACGGAGGTCGTGTGAAGCAAAGATATAATACTGTTAGTTTTCTATTCCCAGTGACCGTCTAAGTAAGTGTTAACAAAGCACCTAAATGAGTACTCTCGTCGTGTTTGATATTTCACTCATAGTTTTAGTGGGATAACGAGACTTAATCAGATAAAAGTGACGAGAGTACTGTAATAATTACATTTTAGATAGAACTTCATTGTTACTGTCCAACAGTTTTTAACACACTCCTTCATTGATTATTCTGGTTTTTAGTCAATTAAATAATTTTTTTTTTAAGAGTGTATAGGTTAATGCTTGACCACGATCCCACCTGGTGTTAAGTGAAGATGTGGTCGATGATGGTAAAGCGCATTAA
>DWLS01001191.1:0-23226 GCA_018246255.1 Pachliopta kotzebuea | reverse complement strand
ACCCCCCTCTATTGGGGGGCCGGGTCATATGTGTATAAGCCACAGGGGTCCGATTAAGCTTTCACGGCCAAAATGGGGGCCGAAACCATCCAAACAACCCCAAAAAAAAAAAAAAAAAAAAAAATCTTGGTCTTCTATTTTTATTTAAAAAAAAACAATTAAAATACTTATCCAGGGAGTGGGATTCACCAGCTCATCAAAATGCAACGTATCTTCAGATCTATCCTCGCCACTACTACTTTAGAGCTAATTCTTATAAATAATTAATTTGATTGATTTGATATAAACTTCCACGACAATTACTAGTAATATGTAATGTATTGTCTATTACTGTTGCTCACAAAATAATCTTAAGTGCCAATGGATTTATCATCATCATCAGCCGATGACGTCGACTATTGGACATTGGCCTCTTCCAATATTAATTTTTGTATCGTTCTCCTTCGTGTGGGTAAGAGTCTTTTTGGTTCATTCCTTTGTATCTCTCTTTTCTTTTTTACATTCCATTTCCTCAACTTATTCCTTTCTCTCTCCTAATATTGGGGTCATCTCTCACCACGGATACTGGATGAGTATAGATGACTGATAGATGATGAGCGAGATGACTGTTGATGATAAAGTAGCAATGAGCAGGACATATTGCTTAAAGGTGGCAGGCAAGTTAGACCGATGATCTAGTGAAGGTTGCGGGAAGCCGTTGGATATGAACAGGATCTTTTAGCGAGATCTTTGGGGGATACCTTTTTTGGTCGCGGGTGAAATCTTCAAAAGTATCTAGCTTCTGGGTAAAGTCAATTTATACCCACTGAAAGCCTGTCGGTGGTCATCCTCAGTGCTTTGCGGAAGGTTCTGGATCTCCTGCGGATCTCACCGGTGCTAATCTGCACTGCTACTAAGCACATCCCAGGGAGGGCTCGGGGAAGGCCTGAGCCCAACGCTGGGCGTTATACTATTATAATATTTTGTATTTATATATGAGAATCAGTAAGTCCGAACAGTGATTTACTGAAGTTAAATGCTGAATGCATCTATGAATATCTTACGAGATAAACTGAAGTTCTTTGTTATCCCATTTAGGTAAGACTTAGGCCTGGTGATGAAGTTTTAATTTCAGTGTTAATTTTTTTAAGAAAGCTCATTTCTAAATAACAAAGCTTTTAAAATACTAACACATGTCTTTCAATTACAGATAGATATGTTTACATACAATTAATTTCGTATATGCATGAATAAGTTAATACCTTAAATTTTATAAAATTCGAATTAAAGATAATCTATAGTTTTCTTTGAATTTTATATATCCATGATCAAATAGAGAGGTTGGAATTTAATTACACGCTCTTATCTTATCGCTTACGTCACACACAAAAGCTACTTCCGTTGAGTTATGTTTGAGTGGTACTGAACTACGTCTGTACGTATGTTGGTCACATGATTGCCGCTTTATAACGGAATCGCAGTGAAAATATGATTTCACTGCGTCGGAATTCGTGAAATAAATTTTAATGTGTACACACACAGAAAAGTTTCAATACTTTACTACTTTCAGTACTTAATTTACTGGGACTCTCAAAAGGAGATAGATCTCTGGTGTATAATGAAGTAAAGTCCCAGTTTGAAGGGTGTTGTATGCTATTGAAATTACTGCGGTAACGAGACAACAACTAACATCACAAGGTGACAAGCGCTATGTAAAGCTGTGTAATTTTAAAATTTTGTAAAAGGTAAATAAGCGCTAACAGGATATAAAATCTAAATAAAGAACTGGTCTAACTCATTGAGAGGGATGTATGAAAGAAGGAAACGAAATGATAAATTATTAGAATATAAGACGAAAGTAAGGAAAAGAAGAAAGGTATGTACGAAGGAAATTGAAAGAAAGGAAATGAATTATTTAGAATAAAAGATGATAGATAAGTCTTAGCCCAACCTAACGAAGAGAATCGATTAAAAAAGAAATGTGGCGCTATATACCATCTTAACCAGCTCCATGATCAGGTGAATGCCTCAGTCTTCTCGTAAGAATATTTAAACCAGTTACCAACATAAATCTCTTTCGATCTCAACTTAACTGCTGGCAGCAGTACAACTTCAAAGTAACTCTCATTAAAAGTATTACTACAGTTTTCGCTTTGACAGCTTTACAATTACTTTTAAGTTACGATATAAACTTGTGAATTTACTTACAAATACGCTTCTTAATTTATTGCTCTCATTATTTATTTTTTTCTTTCTAGTCTTCTATTTATTTATTGATCTTTCTTGTCCTTTTGGGTTACTTGGAAGAGATCAGTTATAAGTTACAATACTGTACTTACCTATAATTAGGTTTTAAGTTTAGTTAAGTCAATTCACTATACCACATGAGAAATGTATTTTAAGACAATATACATTTTAACTGACATATATAAACGCATTGCCTTAAGATATATATTGCTATTAAACATACAGCCTTTAGTTATAATATAATGACATTATATATATTTGAATAACGTGTAATTGTTTTTAAATTACTGTGTAATATTGTGTATATCGTATTAGCTACACTTTTGTATAACATTATATATAAGTCGTGGTTGCGTAGCTTCCGTAGGTGCCGGGTTTGAATCCGGCCTGCACTAATGAATTCTTCAATTTATATGCAGTTTAACAACTAATATCACGTGCTTTAAAACATATATCAAATTGTGAGGGTATAAACCTAAAAAATAAATCCCTGGAAGTCATGATAGCTCAATGGTTTGGACGCAAGCTTTCAATTCCAAAGTTACCGGCTTCTTGATCAAATCGTGTGGGCTAATGCATTATATCTCATATATATGTATGTAAAAAAACTTTATATTATTTAATAACTCATCAAGATATAGTTTGAGTTGAAAAGAACTTCACGAACAATTTCTATCTCAGTTTTCGTGAGGAGGCGTGTGTATCCCGCTCCCTGATAAGAACCCGGGGACTTTGAGTTAATCATGAACCTCAGGGCTCATTTACATAATGTTTTCCTTTATCCCACTTGTTTAGGGGATCGGAAAGTTTCCCCCGGAGCGCGCCTCGTCGACTCATCTGTTTAATATTATCGTAAATTATATTTACTACAAGATTAAAAGTTAATTCTTTTAAGGAAAAATATGTTCTCTCGCCTCTCTTATATACGACGCCTACATGTTTACTTTATATATACTATTAATTTGTCGAAGGCATCGATATAGAATCATAAATATGAACCAAGTCGTTTCAAATTTAATAGTATTAAGTATGAAATCCCTGTGAATAAAGTGACAAGCGATATTATTTTAAAAGTGCATACAAGTTCAAATCAGGCGGAAGAGTTCTGAATAATACATGCTCGCATTCAATTGCACAGTTTATCTGTCGGTTTTTTTTTTATTTCACCGGTCCCTCTATTGATTGAAAGCTCCGCCGAGCGCTTCGATTCGCCGAAAGCTCATTGACAATGCCGGATGCTGCAGAGCGTTCTAACAATCGGCGTAAACAAGTAACAAATTAAGCGGCGAATTAATTCGTTGCGAGTTGAAAACATTAGTGATCGGCTGTGCGATGAGCGCATGTTTCATGATGTATATACACAACACAACAGCGGTATAGGAGTTGTGTGTGTTGTTGTGTATACCGCGGCCGGCAGGGGTCGTAGATACGAATTTAATATCTGTCAGGGGCAGAGAGATGCGCGGGCGGGGTGCGGCCGCCGCATTACAAACCAGCGGAGATATACATCACTTTATTTAACCAACGATAAACAAGCGTATTCTCTATCAATTTTTACTTATTTTAACATATCATTCAATAGTCATATACATGAAAAACCAGGATTACGTTTTACCACGGAATCATACTTCTACGACTCGTAGCAAAGAATCAAAACCATATACTATATACCTAAGCACTTTATTGGTAATATAAGAATAATTTATACTGAAATACATAAAAAGATCAAATTACTTTTAATCAGTATCTAAAGCAACGGCAGTAACGAGCTGTCTTCTGTCTGGAAGAATTGTTTACAAGTGAATACTACGCGAATCTTCTAGAAGAATCTATGGCACTGAGTTTCAAATAAGGAGATATTTCATATATACACAGGTGATAAACATTCACAGATGTAGGTCTCGCTTAATGATCTATACGTTTTTGCTAGATCGATCCACTTGGTACTAAACAATCCAGTACTACGTTCCTATGTACTTTGAATTATTGAAAATCGTTGAAGTGTACAGCAACTTCCGGTTTGAAAGGAGTAGTAGCTTATAGTAATAATAGTTCATAATTATAGCATCAGATGATGACGGAGTTATGTGTTATTGTTATATAAATGATTAATGACGGTTATAATGATAGTAAGGTAAGAAGGTTAACGCTGCAATAGCCCTGTAGTCTAGGCTCTAAGAATAGGACTAAGTTAAGCCTTGTCTGTAGAAGGCGACTGAAATGGTTTTTGAGCCCGAGGCGGATAAGTATGGAGTGGTCTAGTATTATTTCGTAGCATACTTTTTAAGCTGGGCCGGGCAATAGTTCTCCCCGATATGTGCTTAGCAACAGTAAGGCACCGGTGAGTTCCGTAGAAGATCCCGAATCCTACCGCAACGTATTAATAATGACCATCGAGGGGATTTTAGTGGCTACAGATCCCACATAATCCTGACTTCAACAAAAGCAGGGTAACTTTTAAAAATTTCCCTGGCGACAAAAAAAGTGTACGCTTCGCTAGATCAATCCACTTAGTACTATTCCAGTGCTACGTCTTCATGTATATACTTATTAAAGATCTTTAAAGTTCAAAGCATCTTCCGGTTTAAATGGTGATGCAGCTTATAATAACATTTACTTATAACTGTAGCATAAGACGATGATGGTGATACATATTACTGTTATACATTAGATATACATTTATAATCCTCATTAAATTAGTAGATTAATGCTACTATTTCTTTTTATATCTATGTCGTATCTAATTTTCTATGGGAAAGTTATAGTTATGTTATTGTCAGATTACAGTTAGGTTATGTGGAGATTTTTATGCCTAAAGCGGTAATCGTTATTAGGTTACAAAATATAAGTTCAGAATATAATATCATCAACTAACGATATGCTGCTGTAGACAGTCTATGATGGCTGAAGATTATATCCAATCTCCATCCTCCTTAAGAGTTGTAAGGATAATGAAGACCACCATACTTACTGTCCATGGACTCAGCTTACTAATGTATCTAGTTAATCTACAATGATGTGGGCTGCTAAATAATTCAGAACAAGAAAAGCATTCTAACAATATACTGCTAGTGTAAAGGTTAAATAGTTACTTCTTTATTATCATCATGATTTGAACATGTTTAAAAAGGTATACAAAGCACCAGATTGCGCTCGTCTCCTTCAGAACGAAAGGTGTTAAGTCTCGTTACCTCAGTAATTTCAGTTGCTACAGCACCATTCAAACCGGAACACAGTAATGTCTACACAATAATATTTAGCAGTAGGAATAAGAGCTGATATTTACTTAGATGCTACTATCAGAAATATTCCTGGTAACATATTTGTTTTCTTCCCTCTTCCTGTTTTAGGTAAGGGTCTTTTACTTTCTACTTTTCTTATCTTTCTTTTAATTATTTCATTTGTTAGCGCTAATTGCTTCTGTTGTTATTCCTTTTGTAGTATTTTAACAGTTTCCGATGACTATGGTCTTTACTCATCAGGGTGGCGATGCTACCCGCGCTGATTCTCTGATATTATCTCTTTATCCAGTTTTGAATCTGCTCTTTATGCCACATATATACAGACATATATTAAAAGTAGTAACATAGTAACCGAATCCATAACTAAATAGAAACAGACGAAGCATCAGTAATAGAAATAGGCAAGTTGGCGGAAAATCGATCCACGTATGTAGATTGCCTGCGATCGTGTTGGCTGGCAGTTTGACGCCAAGGCCTGAGGTCAGCTGCCAACTGATAAAAGGTTTATGAGATTGGAAATATAGTTATATTCAATCACGCACATATTAACATAAAACAGCATTCTTACGGCGATGATGATGATAGCACACACAGCTTCCGTAAAAGGACTTAACATGTTCAGTTGATAATTAACATAATCGCAACGAATTCTCATTAAAGTTGTTTTCCAACATACGGATTAACTTTATCAGCTTATCATTTAACTTGTCGACAGCAATCTGTGGAAGCCGACACTTGAGTGTGAGTGAGTGAGTCATATAAATAAACGAAATCTGCGCAAGTTAAAGTAGTACATTAAATCATATAACAACATTCAAAATTTAAACCTTCTACTTAAATAATTACTAATTATTAACATATAAACATAATAACATCAAAAATAAACCAGTATCTTTAAATATTATTAAAGTAAGAAATTCACTTTTGCTAGGTCTCTGTAGTAACAGACCGTCTAGGTATATACCACCGCAGCTCCTATTGCAGCCGTCAAATATTAATATGTCAACATTAGTGTATCCGGTTTGAAGGGTGCTGTATGCTAGAAAGAGATAGTAAAATTCCCTACCCAACTTTGGAAGGAACGGAAAAGAAAAGTTATCACACTACTACTTGGCTGTTGAAATAGACGCTGATACTTAGCTGATATTATTAACTTGATTCAAGTATATTAATATACATATATTATGTTTTTTAAACATATTTAATAAGGCTATTGGTACCGTAATAGCCTAGTGCCTGCACTAATGAATTCTTCAATTTATATGCAGTTAGTATAACACAAACTAATATCATGTGCTTTAACGGTGAAGGAGAAAATTGTGAGGAAACTTACATGTCTATGTGATGACCATTCATCGGACTGATATGTGGAATGGAGAAGGCAATGCCAACACCACTACATTATAAATGACAAAGTCGTCGTGTGGTTCACTGCACATGATGACCACGACCCTCAGTCATGAGGAAGATTAAGATCATAACATAGATGTCTCTCACCCTTGTATAAGCATTAGGATCCAAAAGGATATCAGAGCTTTTGCTAATTGCAGGAGCATTGTTGAGTTGGAATCTGTTCATCTGCCTATTGTTATAGTTTATTATTATATTAATGTTCATATATTTTATTGATTTTTTGTGTATTTTCAGGCAGATTGATTAAAATATTTTCCTTTTTTTTCCTTTGTTAAGTAAACAGCAGTAGTAGAAGGCTGCTATGAGCACCAGGTATATTCCTGTAACGCCAAAACAATTGTCTGCTGCGGAATGATTTAATCAAATTCCGATGAAGCTCTGCAGCCAGGGCGGGGATTCATTCGGGAACTTAAGTGAAATTCGTTATCGTTTGCCTGCCAGCGGGCGCTGAAACTACAACTTAATTAAACTTGATGAGAAAAAACAGCCATTCGGGTGGAGCCGGCGGCGTTGTATGAAAGGGAGTGTCGCGACTCGCGCCGCTTCCGACTTTATCGCTCTGATATAGCGGAGATACGGGGAAGGGGAACCTTTTTACTGTCTTCATCATATTGTTAGGCGCACGGCAGTGAATCTCCTAGAGCAAAGATAACAACACAAGTTATGGCATTTCTAGTGACTATTTTCTTTAAATTATCACAATATATTTTTTCTAGAGCCGGCAACACGCCAGTCGTGCTTTCATTGCTGCAGTTTCTATAGCCTATGCTTTGGTAACAGCTTACCGGTAACAGCAGTCCGTTAACTTGTTACTCACTTTAGTTATATAAAACAGAACCTTGTTGTTTACTTTTAAATCGAAATAAAACTTAGCCTTAATATTCTTGTAAAGCGTAGCGACATAAGTTCAATTTTCTTTTACGAAGCTTTCCTTTATTGTAATCTTCATTTTAATAACCTTAACTGACCTTTTTATTAAACAAATGAAGAAGCTATAACTTAATCTAACTTAACTGTATATACACTGCATTAGAAGATGCCTAATGGTATTCTAATACTGGTGACGTTGAGTTGGAAGCGTTCATTGAAGTACTAAAAAGTGGAAGTCCTGATGTGTGGGTTGACTCATCCCACACATGGCAAGTTTATACCATTGTTCCCACTCCCAGTTAACGCTCTCAACGGACTCTCCAGTTCATCTTTTGCCAGCCCAAAGTCCCGCTACGTTAAGCAAGAAAAGAATGTAAAAATTTAAGATGTAAGAAAAGAAAGTAAAAGTATATATACATTTAATTCCTTCCTTCAAGCGAATGTTATGGGAATATTACACCTCATCATAGCATATCCTTTGTTCCATTCTTGTAGACTATGTCAGCTATCATTATCACGAATGTATGTATTTATTTACAATGTATGTATATATTATTTATAGACTTCTCAAAGTAAATGTCCTTTTATGTTTGTATGGACCAATTCATTACTTTTACAATATTTATTAAATATAACAAAATTTAATAATTATTATGTTAGTTTTAACGCGCTACTGCACCCCTACTTAAGTTCTCTGCTCAATCCTAAAGTAGACTGGGAGAGAATGCCTTTTGGCATTAAGTCCGCCTTTTTGTACCTCTATGTGTGCAAATAAAGTACTTAAATAAATTATAAATTGTAAAAATTGAATTAGGGAAAGACAGTAAGCAAAGAAAAGTATATATAGTATATAAAATTATACTATAGCAAATAATGTTTGAAGAAAATTAAAAGATGATGAGATAATTGTAAAGATAAAGCGGTTTTTGGAATGAGAGGCGATGCAAGGAAGAGAAAATAATGGAAGAAAGATAATGTAGAGTGAAAGGAAAGAATTCGGAAAAGTGGGAAAATAAAAATAAACAAAGAGACCCATAGTACCTTACCCACAACAAGAAGGGGAACGAGATAAAAAAAAAATCGTAGATCGTTACTACAACTGTGTACTCAGCTCACCCACGCACCTATATAGTATGTCGTGATAAAGGATGTATGACTAAGTTTTCCTTAATAATAAATGATTACTATAACAAAAAAAATAACGTCTAATAAAATTTGAGTCGGGAAAATTTTCCAAACAGAAAAATCTACATCAAAATCGGTTCTCCAGCTAAGTAAAACCTAAGCGGCATGCGAGGTAAACATTGGGGCGTAGGTAAATACATTAGGCTACATTCGTTAACTTGAATAACTTAGGCGGAGTTCCGCTCGTTATGTCCGTACGTGCATTCCGATAATGGAAATGGGATATATCATACTGAAGATATATTTCAATTATAATATAAAGTTATACACTAATAATTAATACCCTAAGTAATAAACTCTGTGTCTGTGTAACACCGTTCCTCTCACTGTCAATATTGCGATATATCTATATAGGATCTATATACGGTATACAGATTGTAGACAACTTCCGGTTGGTCCGCCAGAACCGGAAGTACATAAAAACAATTTTTGTTGACGTGGAACACTTTTACTTCAATAAAGATATCAAAAATATGCAACGTTAAAGTACTTGGTGACGTTTAGATCCACTTCCGGTTAGCCGGTTATACTGGAAGTATATATAAATAGTAATTTTTACACGCTGAACATATTTGTATAAGAATAATATCAAAAATTCATAGTTAAAGTACTTGGTGACTTTTGAATCAACTTCCGGTTGGTTGGTTATGCCAGAAGTATATATAAATAGTAATTTTTACACGATGAACATATTTGTATAAGAATAATGTCAAAAATGTACATAGTTAAAGTACTTGGTGACTTTTGAATCAACTTCCGGTTGGTTGGTTATACCGGAAGTAGATATAAATAGTAATTTTTGTACGAGGAACATATTTGTATAAAAATAAAGTTAAAAATATGCATATTGTAATAATTAAAGATTTTCAGCACCATTTCCGGTTGATTGATTTGAACCGGATATGGTTGAGAACCATCTCCGTATCCACCTTAATATTAATGCCAAGTTTCATTTTGGTCGGTTGGTTGGTTTTGGACATTCAGACCGACACACACTTGACTAAATTACATTCAATACAAAATACCGAATAAAACAATACCGAATTAAATAGAAGAGAATATTTTATAAGTTTTCTTTGTTAGAAATAGTCATCTAACTAACCTTTGTTCAGCCGAAAAACTCATATATTTCCAACAAATGTTTTATAATTAGGAAAATTCTAGAACTTTCCATGCGATTGCGAAATATAAAGCAGATAATATTAAAGGAGAATTCTTTCTTATCCGAAATACAGCGTCGTTGTTGCCTCTTACACGGGCTCATACGACGTGTTTAGTGGAACTAGAATAAAGTTCTACCAACAAAGTATAAGCACAGATGTGGGAGGCGTTACCGCCTTTATATTCCTGCAGCTTATTCCAATTTCCGTCGAGTATTTCGCTACTGGAAACATTTCAAGTTCACTGCGTTATTTTGGCCAGTTGCTAGCGGGAGTAGTTCCTTTTGTATGTATATTAAATATAAATATAACTTTCATACGTTTGCTGCGTGTGAAATGGTATTAAAGTTTCTACAACTTTAGCGATTGAACAAAGGAAGCATTTAATTTAATGAGTAAACTTAGAATGTTTGAATATTTTATATATAAACATTTCCTTAGAAAAAAACCTTTAAAATTAAGCTGTAATCATTGATCTTTAATATATTATTTACTACTAAATCTTAATGATTTATATATAGCAGAACTGGAGTAGTTTTCTATATTTAACCGACAAACTTCATGATGAATCATTCATTTCATAATTTTATTACTATGTGACAGTTATACATTTTGAAGTAATTATTAATAAAGCTCTTAAGGGAAATAATTATTTTTACCTTCCATCAGTAGGGTGTATACTACATATAAATACTTTCTATAGCATTATTTTTCATACAAATGTAGTTAAACTTCCAAATCTGTAAGCGTTCAATGAACTCAATAAAGACTTTAAAAGTATGGTTCAAATTTAATGGTATCTTAAAAAAGTTTACCTTAAGAAGCTTATATAAGTATAGTCTGAACTTAATGGTATTTTAACAGAATGTATGTTAAGTTTTATTACGTGAATAATATATATTATCAAAGGTACAAAACGATCAAGCTTTCAATGTGAGAAATTTCTTTACTAAGTTTCTTACAGAGAGGTTCACGTCTGCTAACTGTTTGTCTACTGAAAAGAATAGAAAAGTAATATTCTTTGATTTTTTATAAAGAAAATGGGAGAATCTGTTCACGTAATAAAAAGTGATGTCGATAACAAGCAGTAGCAGCACCTGAGGAGTTGCAACTGCGTTGATATTTTTAAGAAAGTGGTTTGTTACCTTCTTGAAGATTCCCAAAATGCATTGGTTCAGAAAGTTTTTATTAATTCTACTCACAATACTTAATTCTATATGAAATAGTATTTGAAAACTATAATTAGCTTATAATTATAATTAGTTAACTTCTAAGTATTCATTAAGTCCATGCCCACTATTATATGCTTTTTCGTACAATACTCCTTTGACTTTTGTATTTGTTTATTTATTGATAAATTCTTCATTGTTTACAATAATAAGTTATCCTACAATTATTAACTTAAACTAAACTTATGATTTAAACGTGAGCAAAAGCGGCCTTATTTCTTTGAGCGGTTTTTATTAGACAACAGTACTATTGTGTTGAACGGTATTAGTATACTGGATATTTATTATTATAATAATGATTTAATTAACGCAGTATACTTATTGATAACTTAGATATAGTATTTCAATTGATTAATGGTGATGAGAAATGTTAAGTCTAATCTAGACAAGTAATATTACTATTTGCAGGTGTATCGTCCAGCATAATAAAGCATAACAGACATTTGCATGCATTTTTATTTTAAAAATATTTATTAAACACCTAAAATTAGGGTTGATTAGTCGGATTTAATACCTACAGGCATTTTTTACTAATCAACCTAGGAGGTGGGAGATGCTGTGGTAGGTGAAGTGTGAAAGTTATATTCAAAGCTAAAATAGTAATGATAGTCATGATATAATACATACATGTACATAAAATTCTATACATAAATACAAAGGAAAATAAATATATATAGACAAATACATTAAAGTACATAAATAAATACATATGTATTCTATCACAAAGTTGATATTTTTAAAACAGTCTACTCTTGTGATTACCAAATAGTTCCCTTTCATATACTACTTTCATGTACTCGTAGCTTATAAAAAAAGCAGCATTTTCCAATAAGATTCACTTAACACTTTAAGATCTGTGAAAAGTTTAATGCTAATTAGTCTCCGGAGCCGGGCCAGGGGTCAGCTCCACGTTTCCTCTCAGCCCGCGTCTTCCGCGAGGCTATTACCTCCCAACACACGTACAAAGGGACCGCTCTTCATTTCCCGACCATTGTTTCAATTTTAAAACCTACGGGCCCCCGTCCGCCCCGGTTGACCCCAATAGGTGGCCGTACATCGCTGATTTTGCATAATTAAAACTGTCTGCAGTTCTTTTAATAGAAACTATGAGACTATCAGCTAACTTCGGGCTTGGACCACTACACCCGTCCGCTATGTACCCTCATCTTCATTTACAATAATAATAATATAACCTTTATTTCCAAAATAGTTTTACAGCATTGTTTTAACAAATAAAAAAAAAATTTAAGCCGTTAAAAAATAAAGTTAACATCTCTGATTACGGTATGCTTTACAGCAAAGGCCTCCTCCAACATTTTCCACTGTCTTCTATCCGTCGCTACTCTTATCAAAAGTGGCCCTAATGTCAATCAGTGGCGTCTTCATTTACTTTAATATTAAACCATCGAAAAGACAAAAAAAAGTGTTCATCATATTCCTGGTGACGGGTCCTTGTTGTTAAAGACCACCAGAATTGGTAACACATCATTCATATCTGTCGCTAACCAGTTAAGCAAATGTTACAATGTTCTAGTGTGAAAGGAATTGTAAGTGGCGTGAGGACGCCCCAAAGAATGGTAAAAGAACCAAAATATGCTTTTTGATATGACCTAACCTGTAGTCGGTTCATCATCAGCCGATAGAATTCACAGCTGGGCATAGTCCCCCCACAATAATGGAAAGATTGGGGCCATCTTCAAATACACTGGCCTTATGCGGGTTGGTGGAAAGCCAGAGTCTCATTGAATAGCAGATTAAACAGTAACCAGGTGATATTGGCTTGGGTCGTGTGATTTGTGTGGGATCTCTTAAACCCAATTTCCTAGGAGATACATTGATGTTATTTAACAGCCCATAGACGTCTATTGCTGAACATAGCCTTCCTTCTCCCAGTAATGGAAAGATTAGGGCCGTCGCCCACTACACTGGCACATTGCCTAATAATGGGGAGCTAAAGCCTCATTTGTGCTTCAGCAGGATGCAACACGAGCAGGTGAAGTTCGCTTGGATCCCGTCAGGTGTTGTGTAGGACCCATTACACCGGGAGGCATGATATAATATCCTTAAGTGATCATCACAAATTTGTGCAATGTATATTATCCTAATTATGATTAACATAGTTATGTCTTACTATTGGATGACAGCCCAAATCATCCACTTTTTTTTTTAACGCGGGGGAATCTTTTACGGACGTTCCGCCGGTCCAACAACAACAAAGGACAACCAAGGACAAGCAAGGATGATGACTTTATCTGTTATAATGTAGTGGTGTTGGCATTGCCTTCTCCATTCCACATAGCAGTCCGATGAATGGTCATCACATAGATATGTAGGTTTCTCACCATGTTCTCCTTCATCGTCAGATGTGATATAAGTTGGTGTTATACTAACTGCAAGTAAATTGAAGAATTAATTAGTGCAGGTTTGATTCGAACCCGGTACCTTCGTAGTAGAAGGCAAGCGTTCAAACTGAAGAGTTTCATTAGTCTACTGCATTATTGTTTTAACATACATTCAGTTAAATATGACAGTAAGTTCTGCTTACTATAATGGAGTAGTTTATTTAATTAATAATAGTAAACTAAATAAGAAACTTCTAAATGTAGTAATGATTGGGTCCCTATAAAGTAATTTTTACTTATTGACATATATATTATTACATGTATGAGTACATATATTATTTACATGTATATATTATGAATAATATAGTCATTTTATTTATCTAATTTAATGTTATGTATGTATTGCAATGTAATTTAATAATATTTTATGTATTATCACTATCCTTTTATTATAATCGCTTAATACACTTCACTTATAATATATTATATTGAATGTATTTATTTATGTATTTTCATATTTGTATATATTCTTCTGATTCTGTATTTATTCCGAATGTATGAATATGTATGTATAAGTAAGTATATGTACGTACCTTATAACTATAACTTTCACACTTCACCTACCACAGCATCGTCCATCTCCTATGTTTACTACCTATTGGAGTTTCAAAAGAGTTTTTAAATATATAAATATGATCATCTCTCAAGATATAAGATAATGCTAATACCATTAAGTCCAACTTTACACGATGTGTATAAATAAATAATTTTCTTACCTTGTAAAAGCTTAGAATGAAGTCTACGAGCTTTAAGTTAACATCAAGTGAACAGCGTCTACATTAAGAGAGAAATAGGGGAGTAGTGAAACGGAAAAGTTTGAACAGCGTGTGATTACGATAGTGAAAAGTCATTATCGGACCTTTAAGAATCCACTTCGGATCCTTTTTAAACTATTTTCAAGTTCCGCCTCCCTCTCCTCACCTCTCCCCCAGCCTCCACAGCGCTCAATGGGGAATTTTTTTACAACGAGAATAATGACTCTCGGCTTTTAAATAGAAAATCCTTCAGAAATGCAAACGAAAAAGTTCGATTTAACTGCTCCTGTAGTGTAGTGGCTAGACGGCCCCAGATTCGATTCTAGGCTACATCTTGCAGATTTTACTTTATTTCTTCTTCTCCTTTGAACCTAGCTGAAGTATTCAGGTTTGATTTTATTTTTTCGTCTTGATAAAAAAAGTAACCACTCACTATTCGGAATATAATATATCAAGCAAGGGATGTTAGGGATCCCACACAACACCTTACAGCACCCAAGCCAACAAACAACAAACGAGGCTAGATACCCATCAACCTTCTTTCATCCAGCGTGGTGAAACATGGCCCAAATCCTCGCATCATTAGTATAGGCATATGTCCAAATGTAGATGTCTATTGGCTGATGAAGAAGAAGAATATAAAAGATATGCTATCAAGCTTCGAACTATAACACAATTAGAATTATTTGAAAGTAAATCAATAAGAAGTATATTTATGAAATATTATCTAAAAATATGTACTATTATAGTAAATAATAAAAATTAAAACAAATAGATTTGATATACATATGTGTATATACAACAGTTTTATGATGGTAGATAAGATAGCATCAGTATTAAATGATGTAAATAATGAGATAAAAACCCTAAATAATAAATTTCTTATGTTGAAGAGGGTCCACTTGGAATTATCAGATAGACTCAGCGACTTAAGGAATATAAAACTTTTTCAACGTGAAATAAGACACACACGTTTTAAATTTTATTATTACTGATATTTACTGATGGCAGGTCTCCGTAGCCAGAGACCGTCTATTTAGATACCACCGCAGCTCCTATTCCTACCGCCAAATAGTAACCTGCAAACATTACCGTGTTACAACTTCAATTACAGCTAATGAAATTACTAAGGTAACTAACTCAACATGTCTTAAAGCGACGAGTGCAATGTGGTGATATATATACCATGGTGACAATCGTATCACTTACCTTCAGGTGAAGCTTCATGTCGTTGCACGAAAAAAGATATAGGCGAAGTGGTACCTTCTAAAACTACTATGTAGGTGAGTGAAAATCATGTTTTCGCGAATTTGTTCACGTAAACAATTCTGAACATTATTTCTATGTAGTTAGAAATGATTTTCGTCTGCGTTTATTTGATTGGAATAGAATATCTGTAATGAGATGGTCAGCAGTTATTGATTCACGTGCTTCCATTAGGCCGCTAGTGACGTCACAGCGATCATTAACTGACTATCGATAAGATTTCTTTTTAATACTCCTCTTTTTTAACTGTTCGTGTTGTGTATGTTGTGAGTAAAGCTCTATTTACTTTCTTTAATGTGCTTTTTTTCTCTATTCTCGCTATTTCCTTTTTCTACTTTTCCGACTTTCATGCTTTCTATTCCTTGTAAAGTTGGACAGGGAATTTTACTTTCTCTTTATTCTTTACTTAATTTTTTATTTAACTATTACTTCTTCTAGATACATTAGAGTCATCATCATTATCATCATCAGCTAATAGAAGATAACTTCTGTACATAAGCTTCACTCTAGCCCAATGCGGATTGGAGGTTAGCTAACCTCATCTTTTGATTAGACGGGTCCACCACGAGCTTGGAGCTTATCTTAGGTCCTGTAAAGTATTTTATGGGACCTCTTACACATTATATAAAATAAAAAAATTAAGCTTTCTTAAAAAAAATATATTAAAATTAATACAATATGAGTAGAACAGAATCGAATGAAGTGGATATATGTGGAGGTCCAGCTGAGGGCATCAATCAGCTGATGAATAAACAAATGAAGACTATTAATTTTAAATAATATCAATTAGCTAAAGTAGTTTAAACAAAAAAAAATGCAATGAGTAAATTATAGTTATTGTTATTCTTTTCTATTAACTATCTTAGTGTATCCATACACCGTACCAAGGAAAATCCTGGTTCAAGTTCAAAGCCTTAGATGATGGTAGGGTTTTAGAGCTAGTAACATCTTACTCCGTGATTTTACTGCTATAATAAATTAGTTAGCAATATTATGTAAAATAAATAAATAAACAAATAAGTATATAGTCGATAGGTATGTGCAAACACATCGCTATACATCCGCTAGTGTGAATTCGGCCTGTTATCTGGTCGCTTTGCGAAGTGCAATCAAGTCGGATGCCGCTGTCCGGATTCCTAAAGCCTGTTACACCCCCCACCCCCACTCCCACACCCCACTATTACTAAACATAAATCTTTACTGGTTGTATGTTGTTGGGAACTAAGTAAACATTACCGTAGTTCCTTCCTTCTTTCTAACAATGATCTGTAAACATTACTGTGTTCCAGTTTAATGATTGTTGTAGTTATTGAAGTTACTGAGGTAATGATACTTAATACCTTATATTGTATGTATAATGATTAAAAAGAAATAGTTGTTCATCAAAAAGCGAGCCCGCGTATTCCTAATCCAATTCATAAACTTGTACTTAAGTGCGCAATTAAGTATAATATGATTCGCCCGCACTTAATCCCGGCCGCTGCACATTATACCTATTTAACGGGATTCCGGGACACGGTTATGAGTTCCGGGCGTAATCCCGGTATAATTGTTGTCCGAGGAATGCCTCCCAAAGTTCGCCTGGCAATTACGCCGGGGCAAATATCCCGGGATCGCAGTTCCTAGTTCTGACCTCACGCCATCGGGTTTCGTTAATAACTAACATTCTGTGAACCGTCTTACTCTTGGTAATGTTCCATTGTTTTATTCTTCTCAGTTTCAGTTAGTATAATAACCTTAAATATCTGAAAAAAATCACACCTCAAAATTTTTTATTATTAGGACAAAGATTGGAAATCTCTATCATATTAAAATTTAAATCTTTGCCATATCAAACATTATTTATATCATAAGTAAAAATATACTCAGCAAATAATTATACTAGTGCTAGATTTCTATTGCCGGGAGCCTGGGATGTGCTTAGCAGCAATAAGGCATCAGTGAGTTCCGTAGGAGATCCAGAACGTCTCGCAATGCACTGAGGATGACCACCGATGAGGTATTAGTGGGTATAAATCCCACATAACCCTAACACCCCCTTAGAAGTAGGGTATCTTTTAAAGATTGCCCCCGCGTCAAAAAGGTCTCTGTTTTCGGGGACTGTTTAGGTACAACCGCAGTTCCTATTGCAGTTGGTAAACATCTCTGTGTCCCGGTTTGAAAGGTGCTGTATGCTAGTGATATTACTGGGGTAACGAGACTTACTCTTACTCAAGACAATGCGGTGCTGTGTATACCATCTTAACCAGCGGCATGTTATGGGCAAGCGAATTAACTATCATCAAGTCTATATGTATTAATAGCATAGATATACTCATTTATATGGGCTGTAAAGTGTCCCACATAACGACTCCTGGAACCCAAACCTATCACACTTGCACCTGTTGCAGTTTACTAATCAACAAACGGGACTCTAGCTTCAACCTTCATTGGGCCAGCGTGATGGGAGATAGCCCAAATCTGAGGAATTCCTATATCCATCAGTAGATGTCTATCAGCTAAAAATTCATTTATATATTTAATATACGACAAATATATTGAAAACAAATTCTCTGTAATATAAGCTTGACTAATGAATAAATAATCTTTGAAAAGCGATTTTCAGAAGTCAACTTAAATAACTTAAATTATACTTTCAGTGCTTATTTTGGAAACTTTCACAGTAACGATTGACATCTGACAAATAAATCGAATCAACGTATAAAAGCTCGATATATTCGGCGAACGGATAAGTTTCCAGTTAGGTTCACCATCATCATCATCAGCCGACAAACGTCCACTGCTGGACATAGGACTCCACTCAGATCGGTCCAGTACTGTCTGCTTGGTTAATGACGATAATAATCATCATCAGCTAATCGATATCCACAGCTGGACATAGGCCTCTCCCAAAGATCTCCACTCAGATCGGTCCTGTACTGTCTGCTTGGTTAATGACGATAATAATCATCATCATCAGTTAATAGATATCCACAGCTGGACATAGACCTCTCTAATAGTAGAAGAATTTAAACCGTCTCCCACTACGCTTTCCCAATGTGGTTTGGTCGGTCTCCAGCCGTATTGTCAGATGTTTGGACTGCATGACTCAGTCATCAGGACGGGCTATGCCAGCATAGCGTTAGGGAGGTTGCGGTTGGGTTCCGAACGGAGATCCCCTGACCTCTAGAAATGCTGAGGACGACCAACGTGGGGGAATTTTAGTGGATAAAAATCTCCACATAACCTTTACTTCCCTTGTATCGTTGGAAGATTTCCTCTCTAAGAAAGAGTTGTTTTATAGGAGCTTTGCTACGCTGACGTATTATCCTACTAATATCTTTTCTTTCTTGACGTGCGTTCGTGCTGACTGGGATGTCGCTATGCCAACTTAATGCCTGATATATATATAGCTATGGTAACAACGTATTAAATTTGTTAATTTTATATTACTGATAATTTTTTTGTATGAAAATGAAACGCAAAACTACTATTCTCTATATAAAGCTAATACAGTATAGATATTTGGTAGAAGTCGGTAGCAGCCAAAAGCGTTGGTAATAAAACTCAAAATTTTATTATATGCAATTTTCAAATAAAGCACAAACTTTACAAACAGAACACGCTTACCGAAACTTCTGGTAACAGTTTCATCTGCTTACAGAATTCCTCGGAGCACTTTTATACCAATTTGAGAAGTGCACTACACTTTATTGCGCGTATTCGAATAATAAAAATTTTTTGACTAACATTCGGAAGGTGATTCGCGGGCAAGTGGCCGATGTTTGTTTGAATATTTTTTCATATATTTGAATAAAAAAACTTATTCAGCTACGTTTAAAATCTATAACAATTTCAAACCATGTTAACAGTATACAAGAATTAATAAAGAAACCGAACTGAAAATTATAACAGGACCAAAACATGCTTTTTAATATAACCTAATTTGTAGTCACTTCATCATCAGCCAATAGACGTTCACACCTGGACTTAGCCTCCCCCCAAATAATGGAAGGATTGGGGCCAGCTCCCACCACACTGGCCCAATGCGGGTTGGTGGAAAGCCAGAGTCTCGTTTGTTGATTAGCAAATTGAACAGCAAGCAGGTGAGTTTGGCTTGGGTTGGCGTGTGATTTTTGTAGGTTCTCTTAAACCCCATTTCCTAGGAGATACGTTGATAGTCTTTATCAGTCGATAGACGTCCATCGCTGGACATAGCTCTCCTTCTTCCAATAATAGAAGGATTAGGGCCGTCTCTCACTACTCTGGCCCAATCAGAACCTCGTTTGTTGGTTAGCAGAGTGAACCACGAGCAGTTGAGGTTGACATGGATCTCGTGAGTTGTTGTAGGATCCCTTACATCCTTTGTATTCACTTTCTTATTATTAATATTAAAAGGAGAGCTTTCGCGAATATGTCCTACCTGCAGATTATTGAATAATTAACATTAAATAGCAGTAATGGAAAGACACTTCAAGAAGAAAAATTCGTGGTAAGGTGTAAAAGCTTTTGTAGCGAAAGCGTTCATTATAAAAATAAATCAAGTAACGAGTCAAACATACAGCTTAATATTGGAGAATAGAAAGAGTAAGAAGAGTACGGAGGGGCAAGAGGGTAAGGGAGGGGACCACACAAATCAGCCGACAAAAGGAAACGCCGACCCACCGGCCATGTGCAAATTGCTCGCCCTGAAAAGAAATTTTGCGTTGGAAAAAGCTAAGCGTGGAGAATTGCAAGTGGTCAGTAGACGCTGCAGTGCTGTAAACTGTTTAATATACGAGCGGGGGCCCGATCAGGGTGCAGATTGTGGATGATATTATTAAACCGAGTGCGGACTATTTTATTTTGTCGGGGCGCTTGTTCTAGCGCACCGCGGCCGGCCGCCCGCCCTCCTTACTGCGGAATGGTAAACAATTCCCCCGGTGGTTTACAATTTATAACTTTAATACCAATTGCAATAAGCGAAATGAATTGTTTATTATATATATATTTTATTTACAATTGGCTAACGTTTGCTCAACTTCAATGAAAGGAAAAGAATCTACGCAGACCGAGATACAATGAAATAATCACACTCGCTGTAGATCTCTGTTCCCGTAGACCAATGTTTTATATCCTTGTCTTGTGTTTTTTTTTACTAAACTAGGTGATGAGACGAGCAAACCGTTCACCCGATGGTAAGTGATACACTTGCACATACGCTGATCAAGATCCTGGTTATTCTGTTGTGGCCATCTCCAATATACTAACAAAGATGTTTAACTCTTCATTTCTATTAAAATCAGCTAAGGAGTGAAACAACTTACCTACGTCAATGTTCCCGTACAAATACTATGAAAATGTCTTCAAGAGTTAATAAGCATCTACTGGGTTTACGGCTTTACCACCACAGATTACATCGCCACTTAACACAATGTGGGATCGTGGTTAAGTATTAACCAATGCATAGTAAAAATCAAAGATGATGCACAAAACAACATTATATTAATCGCCTTTAGACGTAAATTATTAAGTCTCGTTACCCCAGTTATTTCACTAGCATACAGCACCATTCAGACCGGAGCAGTAATCAACACAGTAACCATCTGGTGGTAAGGACGCTTGCCCATAACATGGTACTAATTAAATGGTATATACAGCACCACATTCCGCTCGTCGCTTTAACATATACGGTGTTATACTTATATCTATGGGTGACCTAAAAAAGAATCATACCTTTACATACCCTGAAATGAATAAATAATGCATTTTTTTACAAGTTTTAAAACTTACAGTCTAACCTTACGCTAATATCACAGTCCTGTTTCCTGTACATTTTTTGTTTTGCCTTTTTCAGTCTATAGCGTTATGTTTTTAGTGACAGCGTCAGTTATAACCGTCTTCCAAAATTTCAGGAATATCTGACGACTTTCGTCTTCACTCATCAGAGAGTCGATGCTAACGTATTCGGTGTTAAGTATCGCTACGTCAGTAATTTCAGTAGTATACAACCATCCTTCAGTAAACACAGTAATGTTTGTATATTACTATTTGGCGGTAGAAATAGGAGCTGCGGTCGTACCTACCCAAACGGATCTACTTCTATTTCAATGGATTATGATTTCATTGTAGCTCTTAAGAGTTGGAGATGGGTCGAAATAATATTAGGCGGGTTTCCTCCGCTCAAAGGACGTATATAATTTAATTCGCATTGAGCGGAGGCAACGAGGCGTGCCTCACAGGGTTACCATCAAAAGGAGCGTGGCCGCGTTAAGGCCGCACCATCGGCGCTGCTGGGGCACCACCGCGCCTTAATTAGTCCCTCACAAAGAAAGCTGCATGTAAGCTGAACCCACTCACCGGATGTTATATGAATACCAGCTTATTTTATACACAAAGTTTTCAAGAAAACCTTGGCAATGTCCATTTATTTAGACACACCAACAGCAATACATACAAACCATTCAAGCTTAAAATTAACAATTTTAAGAATAGGTACTTGTATGTAAGCCAGTTACAGGCGTGTACAGCAATCTCTTAAAACTCTATAACATGTTAAAGGAATCCTATAAAAATTTTGGAAAAATGGGTTAAATTTAGATGTTAATAAAATGTCAAAAATACACATGAAATAAAAATTTAGAATGACAATATAACAAGAGTTATCAATTTAATATTCTCTTATCAACTATAGACAAAGAAACTACTTCTTTTATCTTTTGTCTTTCGTCTTACGTTTTACGTCTTTCGTCTTTCTTCTTTTGTCTTTTATCTTGTCTTGTCCTTGTCTTGTCCTTGTCTTGTTATTGTCTTGTCTTGTCTTTTCTTGTCCTTGTCTTGTCCTTGTCTTTTTCCTTACTTGGATACCAGTTTATTTTTGAGACCGGGACACATGTTGTAAAAAATGTCGATGCCGTCAATTAATACACATATTTGGTTATATTCAATACAAATCTTGGATAAAGGGGATCATTAAAAAAGGTTTCTTCTACTTGTGGGAATATGAAAAATTTTAGTGATCACTTTCATTTAAACATTTACCCTTTAGTCAATACGGCGATTTTTATTTGATTATTATTGATAACTTGAATTATAACTTACAACATTACCGATATAAAATTATAGTTAACATTGGTAAGTATAAATAAAATCATTCAGTGATAATTTTTCTTGGATTTTTACTAGTTGTAGGTCAATTTTGCTTTAGACCGTCTAGGTAGGTACCACAGCAGCTCCTATTTCTACCGACAAACAGTAAAGTGCAAACATTACTGTGTTCTAGTTTGAAGGGTTATGTTAGTGAAATTACTAGGGTAACGACACATCTTAAGGCAACGACCGCAATGCTGTGTATACCATCTTAACCAACTCTGTTATGGCCAAGCGTATCATTTACTTTCAGGTGAAATTAAGTATTTCAATATTATTAATATGTTAGTATTTCCTGAAGTATAGTGGAGGCAAAGTTTCAGTGCTTTCAGCAACGGTGTTACTTGTAATACAAAGCATCGGACAGTATG